>JAABOM020060898.1:0-11475 GCA_011800125.2 Solanum clarkiae
TATAGTTACAGATTGGTTCTCCCGGGCCTTATCGGCAACGGGTGCCGGTCCGCCCTACGGGACTTTGGGGCGTGACACCTTAGCTTTGGAGAATCCTTGAAGAAGACTGGGATGGATACTTGATGTTTGAATGAGAACCTTAAGATCTAGATGAGTCTTGGGACTTAAAACTTGGAGTGAAATATTTGGTTAAGTGTTTTAGTGAGTATTGGGGAATAGCTTGAATGATATGAAGGTGAAATAAGACTAAGTATATGTATTTTGACGGATAGTGGCACTCAGGACCAAGACCCAAAAGTTAAGCAAACTCAATAAGATAACAAGGCAATATTTTAAGCAAGATCCCAAATGGGACAATATCTATAGACCCTTCTAGCAACAATAAATACACCAATAGGAGTAGACACATCATACGACTCACACAACAATTCGGGCTCAACATGAAACTTTTTGGCAATAAGAGGAGTAACAAAAGAAAGAATGGCACCCGTGTCGATCAATGCATACACATCAAAATCAAAGACTTTTAACTCACTAGTAACAACATTGGGCACCTCATCTAGCCATTGCCTCCCATGTAGAGCATAAAACTGATTGTGCCTTGGGGAAACACCTTGTTGACCACCTCTCCCCAAAGAAACTGCATTTGCACCCTGTGAATGAATCTCCTTTCCATTCTTGTGGTTACGAAGACAATCAATCTTTTAGTGACCCACTTCCCCACATCCAAAACATGCATTTGTATCTCTTAAACATGGGCCCCCATGACCCTTACCACATTTTGAGCACACCTTGTTAGGGACCACACCACCACCACCTTAGGGCTTAAGGAAGTCATTGGCAAACCCACTACTAGAAACATGAAAAGACCTTTGGCCTTGATGGAATTGGCCACCCTTTCGACCTTGGAACTTTCCCTCAAAATGGGCCCTTTTGGCCTTATTACTCCTCCTCTTCCTCAACATGTCCTCTTCCATTTGTTTGGCATAGATCATCAAATGGGACAATTCATATCATTAATCAACATAGCAGACCGACATTCTTCACTTACCAAATCGGAAACACCCATTACAAATTTATCCATTCATTACCTTGAGCCGGCAACCAAGTGGGGAGCATATCTCAAAAGTTGTTGAACTTGAGGGCATACTTTTTCACACTCATAGATCCTTGTTTCAAGTTCATGAACTCTACTAATTTATTTTGCCTGAGCTTAAGATGAAAGAACTGATTAAGAAAAGCCTCCTTGAGCTCCTTCCAAAGCACCACATTGTTGATTTCCTTCTCTACCTTCCATTTATTGTACCATATTTGTGCTATCTCTTTGAGTTGGTAGGCCGCCAACTCCGTTTTATCTTTTGACCTCACACCCATGATAGCTAATACCTTGTAGACCTCATAAATGAACTCTTGAGGGTACTCATCTACCTTAGACCCATAGGATTCCGTGGGATTCATTCTCATGAAGTCTCTTACCCAAGATGCCGGTGTAAGAGCATGAGGGTCTTTGGCACCTTGATTGGCTTGATTAGCCACAACTTGTGCAAGCAAAGTAAGAGCATCCTGGAGGTCTCCATGAGTCGATTGCTCCTCGGGTGTGCCGAATCTTCTTCCTCTGGTGTAAAGCATGATCTAGCATAGCAAAGAACAATCATTAGGCGGAAAATATGTACTTCAACTCTACAGTACGACTTAGAACAAGAAGAAGGTAAACATTTTCTAAGTGCCTCATAGCCTCTTGCTCATAGTTGTGGTGCATAATAGAACCACAAACAAGATTCTAATCAAGTGATGTGTTGGATGTCGAGGACCATTAACAACCTTGCTCTGATAGCAAGTTTATTATGACCTAAGCCTAGGGATTAGACGTGATACAACACATGGGGAACCCGAAGGGACCCCAAGCCAGCCTTTTAGCACATCACTACACATCCTTGGTCGCGGAAGCAATTAAGTAACAATAACAAGAGTAGTAAAAAGGTAATAAGGTACTAAGGAACATTCTTTATATCATAAGAACATAGGAAGCTGAATAGAGTATAGCATGAATATAACATAAGGTTCCAACAACACCTCTACTACATAGATTGGAGCGGGGGACCAAGACGAACAACTAGGCTCACCTGTCTTAGTTATACGCACACATAAACAGAAAAGTCTTAATAAATAACATAGAATCATAGACTTCGTCTCCAGAATGGAGGACTAACTAACTAGCATGAGAGATAATCGAACTAGCCACGTGGAGGAGGAGAATTATCAAGGGGGCTTTGGTTCCTACATGGTAACATCATGTGGGCATAAAGTAAGTGTTTGTATGTTTGAATGTACTAATTAAGTATGATGCAATGCAACAAGTGACAAGCATCATAGTAAAAATGCATAATGGTGAACGATTGATAGAATAATAGCAATATGATATGTCTGATCAATGCTTAAGTGAAACATACTTACATAGAACATAATACATGTATAAGAAGATACCGTCATTATATGATTGGAGGATCATCTCACTCTACCACCCATGGTGATTGATGTATAACCCCTTAGTTGGTTATCAAGATACAAACCCCTTAATTGGTTAGTTCATTTTCGCACCCTACCACCCATGGAGATTGAGGTACAAACCCCTCAACCCAATTATCAGGTGTAAACCCCTCGACATGGTTAGTGGATCGTGCACCCTACTACTCATGGTAATTGAGGTACAAACCCCTCAACCCGATTACCCAGTGCACAACTACCAAGTAGGTCATGGTAACTTTCCAACACTAATAGGAGAATATCTTATACATGTGTTCCATTCATCATCATAAAGTTATTCACTTAATATCACATGCACTGGACCATCAATTCCACAAGAAATCATAACCGAATATTTTATCGAATACTTGATAGGTGTGCAATACTAGTGCAAAACTATGCAATTAGAGAGTAGAATCATGATAGAAAATTTGGTGTAAAACCTCAAGCAATATATATCAAAACCTTTCATAAAGTCTCACTGTAGGTCTTAGATTCATGGCTCAAAACATGATAAAACAATCACAATTTCACGAACCCCAACATAATATGCAGTGATAATCATAATAAGTAAGACCCATGAATAAATCAACTTTAAATTATAAAATTTTAAGTAAAAAGAAACTTGGGCATCATGGGTGAAAGGAATCTATGAAAGAAACCCACATACCTTAGCTTTGGAGAATTCTTGAAGAAGATTGGAGATGGAGACTTAAAGTTTGAATGAGAACCTTAAGATCCAGATGAGTCTTCGGACTTGAAATTTGGAGCAAAATATTTGGCTAAATGTTTGAGTATTGGAAAATTTCTTGAATGATATAAGGGTGAAATAAGGATAAGTATAGGTATTTTCATGGATGGAAACGCTTAGACTCAAATCCAAAAATCTTGGATTGAGATACAAAAAAAGTGTAGAAAAATACACAGAAGTGCACCCTTGGCGTGTCGCGCCAGGGCCACGGATGCACATTGGAAATCACATTTTTTTGTGATTTTCAAATTTTTCTATGGTTACTCTTAAATCAAGGTTAGACCTATTTCCTACTAAATTTGACCCACTGGACAAGAATACGAAGTCGGATTTTTGATATCACAAGTGGATTTTATGATATATGGAAATTACAATTTTGGGTACTTTCGAGGCACATTTTCGGGCACTTTTTGGGGTCATTTCAAGGACCCAATTTACGACTATACATATTGACCTGTAAAACACTTCACGACTAGTAATTCTTTTGGTATTTCCTTTCCAAACTTCCATTTTCCTAAGGCCTAATCCATGAGGCCTTTGTACAATCCATGAACTAAATCATGACCCGTACTTAGGTCTTGTGGTTTAACACAAACTCTTCTAACCTCCTGCTACAACCAAAATAGGAGCAAATGTAAGCTTGTCCCTTAAAATTTTGAATCTGCTTTCGTATTCATCGATCCAAAAAAATTTTGCTTTCTTGTATGTCAATTTTTTCAATTGAGAATCAATTGAAGAAAAACTCTCAACAACTTTCCTGTAGTACCCCACCAATCCCAAGAAACTCTTAATATCCATTAGATTCAAGGGTCTAGGCCAATTTCTCACCACTTTCATCTTCTTAGGATCCACTTTAATCCCTTTGCCCGACACTACATGCCCTAAAAAGGCAACCTTATTCAACAAAAACTCACATTTATCAAATTTAGTGTAACGCCAGATAAAATTACCAAAATACTCCCATAGGAGAGTAGTGCGCATAATGCGTCTTCCCATGCTCTGATGGCAAATCTGAGGCAAATATGCAATTAGCATAGAACATAGAGTAGGAAAGTAGTCTCGTTTAATTTTTAGAGTAACCAGATGGGAGATAATTTTTCAATGCAAAAACACAAATCAGTGAGGGTGCACGATAGGTGTGCGATGTAACCTGCCATGGACCAAAACTTAATGTTCTTCTAAAAAATTTCTATGAGGTTAGAAAGATCGTTCGGGGAATTTTTAGCGAAAAATACCAAAAATAGAGGAGCATTTCAAACCTTTCCAAACCCCTCCTAGACTTAATATATGATCAAAATGGGCCATTCTAAGCATAAAAAGGGTTTTAAACTCATTCTAAATCCTTTCTAAGTCTTTGAAAAAGACTAAGGCTAAAGAGAAGAGAAGAGGAGCATAAGACTGAGGAGTTCGAGGAGAGTTCTTGAAGATCGATTGTCAAAAGCTTCACACCAGGTAGATAAGGCTAAACTAAAGTATGAATTGTTCTCCCATGTACCCCATAGATGGTAATAGAGGAGTTGAGGTTTCACGAGTCTCCGTACATGTTTTTTGAAATACTTTCTTGATTATTTTCTTGAAAATTTTATCTATCATATGTATTTTCATATGTTAGTGATCATCATAGATTTATTTATTAAATTGAATGCTTTCTAAGAGATATTGTATAAAACCTATATGTTAAATTGTGAAAGAATCTATAATAAACTTAGGGATGAAGTCTAGAGCCTTTGTTAAAGTATGTTGAGTGAAGTATTGATGTAAGTAAGAGGTTGAGCTAATTGAGCTTAATGATCCTATGAGTCTTCATAGTTGTGTTCTTTAGCTCTATCTAAATGACTTCTTCTAAATGATGATCTAAGTCTTTGAGTTCTTAAATGAGAATTGAGTTAGTTAAGATGGGCTAAAGTCCCTAAAAATAATAGAGGACTTAGAGTTTGAGTTAATGAGATAATGAGAGTCTATACGAGCCTAATTTGAGATAATTGAGTTGAGATGAGGAGTCTTATGAGCATTGAGTATTGGGAGGAGTATCGAGCACTGAAATAAGTAAGATTAAGAGCAAGTCCAATTCGCACTCATTAACTACGTTGCTAAGTGTAAGAGTGGACTATGTTTCGTTGTCGAACATGCCTAGGCTGCCGAATATTGTTCCTTGAGTATCAGGCTGAGTGTCCTTCCACAGAGCTTTTCATGCCTTGTGGTCCTTAGCACTGGCTATGAAAGGGCTTGTGGAAGGGACCCTTGCCTTGAGGACCACCGTTTTGCCTACAAGTGCCACCACAGGCACCCTCACAGTCCTTGAAGAGCACCACAGACTGTAAAAGGTGACCGTGGAGGGATCCTTGGCTAAATTTTTCTCCAAAAATGTGGTCTCGTAACTTGAGACATGTTCACGAAGCCTACCACAGACCCTGAAGCCTTCCGTAGAGGTCTCCAATTATATTTTTTAAATTTCATTTTATTAAGGGCCCTATGGTAATTTAGTTCTTTTCCAAGGTGTTTTATGACTTTTATACCTATCCTAAGACCCCTAAATCACCCCCATACAATGCAATTCATTTTTAATTCAAATACTTAGACTCTAGAAATTTAAGTTCCTAAAGCTCTATTCAAGTCAAGCTTTGAAGATTCAAGT
This sequence comes from Solanum clarkiae, assembly GCA_011800125.2. Taxonomy (NCBI): domain Eukaryota; kingdom Viridiplantae; phylum Streptophyta; class Magnoliopsida; order Solanales; family Solanaceae; genus Solanum; species Solanum clarkiae. The sequence goes on from JAABOM020060898.1 coordinate 5,910, forward strand.
TGAGGAATTCAAAGGTGCTTTAGTGTCAAGCCTAATTCATCTCATTTTTTCTAATTTCTTCATGGTATGTGTGGTTTCATTCATGATTTCGTTTCAATCATGAAGCCCCAAAATTTGTTTTCATGAAATTTATGAATTCTAAGTATGGATTGCAAATGGGTCTTTTAATTTAGCTTAATTTGATGAAATTAAGTTATGGACTGGTTTAGTCGATGATTTTAATATGATTTAAGTCTTATTATGTCAATTTACATGGATTTTATGAGTATTGAAAAATGCACGTCCCTTTAATTTATGAATTTATGTATGAGAAATTTCAAGTATGTTCCAATTGTTGATTCCTTTGTGGATTTCGTATGATTTCATTTTCTATGATGTTTTAATTATGAATTCTAAGTACCCATGCTATTCCTTCATTCCTGATATATGCATGCATGAACGAGTATTTTATGAGATTAATGATATGGGTTACTACTCAATTATAATTATGATTATGTTTTCAAGACAAGTATCGTTATGACATGACATGTGATCACATAATGTCTATCATATGGCTTTAAGCAATTATGGGTGAGTATTCACCTTTATGATCAAGTATGAATGAGTTATTCCTATATATGTAATCATAGATTTAAGTGTGATTTATCTTTTAAGTAATAAGTATGTATGATTTGAAATAGTGGAACTTTCATAAACAGTGAAACATAATGCGCTAAAATAGCTATAGTTTCAAAAATTATGTTTCATAACCGTGGTCATTAAAATTCCTTGGTATAAGTCGTGTACTTTCAAAGAAATTATACAATATCAAACGACGCTTTTCTTGGTAATGTGCTACAGTTTCGGTGATTATTATGGAAACAATTCCATAATTAATGGAAGTTCAATATAATTATACTTCCTTACCTAATATGACTCCATCTTCCCATAAAAACACCATTGCTATCTGACGTAGGCTAAACACGAAAAAAAAGTAGAAGATTTTATGAGAATATTGAACGAAAATCTGGTGAGAAAAATTGTAATTCCGTTGGGTAGATATATTAGTTCATAATTGAATATTATATAATTTATTATATTCAAATAAATATACTTTATTACTTTGATTTTCCAAAAATTATTTTGTCGATGTTCTTGTTATTTTTTGGCATGAGTTTTTTGTTTTATTCCCTTTTATTTTTTTATTCCCTTGTATAAAAAATTGTGTGAATTATACGTTATACATGATTGACAAGTGTACACGTTTACACGTTTAAATGTATATGAATGTTAACTTATATTTTTTTTAAAAAAATTGTGCTGGATTTGAATTGTAGGAATCTGAGCAGGACAACTGTATTTGTTTGTATAAAAGATCATATATGCCTATACACATTTTGTGTTAAGTTTCGTTCTATTTGTTCACATACACGTGTGCCTATATATATTTGCAGTTTTGGTCGTTGTGGTTACATGCGTTTATATGCTGTATTTTGGGGAAAAAATGGCCTGTTTCGTTATTGTTAAGCTACGCTGAGATAATATGTGTGTGTATAAATGGTAAAGTATTAAAATTATTTTGTGAGTTGTATAATTGTGGTAGCGTTAATCTTTAAAACGTCGAGAATGTTGTGATTGCTTACGATATACATTTTCTGCTATGCCGATTGTAAAAAAATATATATACAAGTTATTATATACGTTGTGGTTATAAAGTAAAACTAATATGAGTGTAATGTATTCTATAAATCTAATGTATAGGGTGAATCTAATTTGCATTTCCGCTGTGTGTGCATGTTATTAAGTATATGTTAAATTTAATTTTTTTTAATTGCTAAGTATTTGCGATGGAGTAATTGTAGGAGAAAAATAAGGAAAAACATTTAAGGGAAGGAACCAGATTTCATGTATACGGGGAGAGACAAAATACTAATGAAATTTGAAGGAACATATACAAAAAGTTAATGGGGTCCACAAAATATTATAACCAACTTTATTAAAACGATGGCTATAAAATGTAATAATATAAAACTATTGTTAAATTTTGTTATTTGACCATGAATATTTACTTAGTTGCGTAATTTTTCCTCTGAAATATTATTTGGCTCTTAAACTTAAGTATGCATGACTATGATTTGAAAAGACTGATGCTCCTATTTCAAGTATGTATATGTATATGTATTCCCATGAGATGATGGTTTAGCACCAAATGAGATTTGAGGTGGAGCTGTGTCACGACCCGAACCTAGTGTCTAGGAGTGACATGGTAAATGGGAATCCGAGAGTCCCCAAACAAGCCTCAAAGTATCCATATTCACATAATCGGTTCGGAAGAATACATAAATAGTAAATACATAGTGCTAAGGGATGGAAAAGTAGGACTCACACTATGGGGATGTCACAGGGATAGGGAGTAACATAGATTCACATAACACATTAGCACATAAGAACTAAGGGGCGGGTAAGTATGATTCATTTCTATGGGGGCAATTCGGGACTTAGGATCTTTCACATTTTCACTCATGAGCAATTAATAATAATCATATCCAATAGATAATCACAGTCATAACAAAATCTCCGAATACACAAAACATAAATCCACATAAGAGCCTACAAGATGTCCAACAATGCCTCTAGTCAAAAGATAGGACGGGGGCCAAGACATGTCCCGAGCTCACCTTCAAGGTAAATAACATAAACTAAACATCATAGGTAGAGGAATGGTGGCTTATCCTTGGACGATAGGACTTATCACTATAAGTGTCTCAAGATCTAATCTAACTATCATACGGTGGATGAAGGTAGTCATCGGTCCCTACATGGTCAGATCATGTAGGCAAAAGTATATTTTAGTACATATGAATGTACTAACTGTACGGGCATGCAATGCATTTGATTTATTAAACTTGCATTCAATATTAGATGGCAAGGGTACATAATATAGAAAGAGATGTATATAACAAGAGATATAGTATAATAATATGTCATGAAATCGATGATGCATGAAATGCAATAATGCTCATATACATTGGGGATGAGAGTATACCTGACATCTCAAACTCATGTGAGCTATTACATGAATTTTCTCGATGTTGATCTCTCATCAGGTGAGAGCATATTACTTGTCAAAGGTAATCTACACTACACCTTATGATGCAGTCATTTTGGTGTGATGGTCACCTTGCACACGGCCGCTCATTTCAGAAGAATTTCTATTCCATATCATATCATATCAATGTGTAACCATTTCTGACGACCCGGTCATTTCAGTAATAGTCATCAATATACCTATCCAAGCATATAGTTCAAGTAAAGGGAGAGGACCCTTGGGGATAGCCTTAATGCCCCCAATCCATTCGGTGCTAAGTCATTATCCTATAAGAATACTTATATATATACATGCTTTCAAAAGAGGCACAAGTCATTTCAAATCATTTTAATACACATTTGGGCTCAAAAGCCAAACATTCTTCATAATCATTTACACTTAGGCTCAAAAGCCAAATCATATTCAAACCATACTTCTCATGCATAAGAATAGCTCATTCACTCAACAATATGGTGCAAGCACCCAATATGCTAAAGAGTCAATATAATAGAGATTTATGTGATCACATTCTTGTCATAACCATATATGTGAGCTTAACTCACCAAAATCATTTTTATAAATCATATGAGCTTAACCCACCAATAATTCCATAAAATTCAATGCGCATGAATGCATATTCTATGAATGCACTTGGGATCAAAAGCCAAATCATATTTCAAACCATATTTCTCGTGAACAAGAATAGCTCATTCTCTCAACAATATGGTGCAAGCACCCAATATGCTAAAAAGCCAATATAATAGAGATTTATGTGATCACATTCTTATCATAACCATATATGTGAGCTTAACTCACCAAAATCATTTTTATAAACCATGTGTGAGCTTAACCCACTGATAATTCCATAAAATCCAATGCACGTGAATGCGTATACTATGAATAAAATGTGAAAAGCAATGGAAAATGTAGATTCAATTTAAACCATCAGTACAATATGAAATTCAAGTAAATCCATAAGCAAAATCCATATTCAAATCATAATTTAAATTACTCATACTCAAATAAAACTTTAAAAGGACAATGCATATTCAAATCTTCATAATAATCATGTATTTCAATGTATTAGGACTTAAATCAATTTAATATTAATAATAAAGCATGGCCCATAATTCAATTGAATTTAATAAATAATAATCTTCAAAACTCATACTTAAAGCAAGCAAAAATTCCATAAATCAAGTGAAGTAGATTTTAGGTTTTCTTGGTTGAAAGGGACCAAGAATCAATCCCACATACCTAAGTTCACCAAGAGAAAATAAGAAGAATTTTGATGAAGACTGAAGTCCTTCCGTGAATCCCAAACTAATTCTTCACTAGTCTTTGAGAGAGTTCTTAAGAGTGAGTGAAAATAATTATAAGTGAAAGACCGAATTTGAATGAGAGAAATAGAGTTTAGGTCATTTGAGTGTCTTTAAGTAGCATAGAAAGTCACAAAAGATCCTTAGGAGAAATCATCATTACAAAAATTTCATTAATGATACTAGTGGAAAAATGTTGACAGGGTTCGTATGGAGGGGTATACGGCCCATGATAGGGTATACGGTCCATATACTTCTCCCATGATCCAACACTTAGAAAAAAAATTTCACTGACGAAGGTCTGAGACGATAATTCCATACTTAGACAAAATTGAATGTCATCATCTATACAAAAGGCTTCATGGTCCATACCAAGGTATACATACCGCATACTCCTCTATGAAACTCCACTTAGAAAATTCTTGTTGACAAAGTTTCGAGACGCTGATCCAATACTTAGAAAAATTTACTCCGACGCCCATATGAAAGGCCTCATAGAATATGAAGGACTATACGTTCCGTGAAATGGTCCATGTGTGAATTGTCTTAGCCAAAATGCGTATTTTCAAGGCCAAAGCTACCCAGATAGTCCACCACACGGACCATGTGGTGTCCATATATAGTATGCCTCGGTCTCAAACTCCACATTAAAGCCAACACTCCCTATACAAGGCCAAGGACCACTTCAAGGCACCTCCACATGGTCTGTATACCTTCACAATGACCATGGAGGGTTCCTTGAAGCGTCACCTTGGTCTAAAACTTTCTGGAACCAAATTTTCAAGCTCCATTAAGGTTGTACAAAGTTCAAAACCTTACATCATCTGTAACACCCCATATTTTACATATACTAATAGTATGAGAATAAATCTTGATATGATTTAGTCATAGTAGCATCAATTCTTGAAAGTGCTTGATCCTCGTGTTAATGGGTGATATGGGCGTCTAATGCTTATGAGGGCCTTGTATATATGTATTTTATGTTAAATTGAGGATATCATCAAGTAAGAAAATTATGGTGTTTGTATGAATTAATAATCTAGTAGGTAATTCATCTACTTGCTTAGCTTGAAATTACTAGCTAAACGGAGAAGAGATTCGATGTCATTTTTGTCCAAGTTCGATTATGGATTAAATCTGTTTTAAAGGTGTAATTTTAGCCCATATTTAGAATCATGGA
>JAABOM020060899.1:0-11474 GCA_011800125.2 Solanum clarkiae
CTTTTGGCTTGTTATCACTGTTTATCTTCTTAAATGCATGTCAAACGCAGCAACCCCTTATAGTATGTATAGAAAGCGCATAGTTTATAGGTTGATTCTCCCGAGCCTTATCAGCAACGGGTGCCAGTCCACCCTAACGGGACTTTGGGGCATGACACCACATGTCGTTCACATCCCCACTATTACTCCAAGCCCTCATGCTACTCAACTTCTACCTCATCTCCTATGAAAGGGCAGGATTCAAGCCCTTCATCTAATCCTTGATCAGTTATAAAGGACCTTCTTCCTCTTATCCCTCTTAATTTTTAAATCTATTACCAAAAGCCGATGTTGTGTGGAAATATTTTCACTCGAAATAACCTTACAATCCTTACAAAGGCCTCTATTACCCTTCTAAAAGAGTAAGTAATCAATTTGAGACTTAGTTACCATACTACGAAAGGTAACCAAATGATTTTCCCTCTTCAAAAAACATGAGTTAACAATGACAAACTAAAAGACTAGAAAAATCTAAGAGAGATAACCCACCTCCATTCCTTTCCCCCAATACCATTCCTCCATGAACATGTTCATAACCACTAGAAGTTGCACCGATATGTCCATTAAAATATCTCCCAATGAAGGTCTTTTGGTCTTCAGGATACCTCTCACAAACTCATCTAAATCCTCCCAAAAGAGCTTTTTGACATGCTCATCTAGTCCCACTTGAAGCGCATAACCACTAACAACGTTCATAATATATCTACTGATAGTAAATTTAATCAACATCATCCTATCTTTAATCCTCCTAATCTCATCGACATACTCTCTAAGGTCCTAGTATGGATACTGACTCCCATTTCCATTCCTAGATCCTCTGGAGTACCATAATTTAAACCCATCCACATTCCAAGATTTGGTACTTACCCATCTAGTCTCCTAAACACATGCTATATTAATTTGTTTCCTCTTAAGACTCTTCACTATCTCTGTGGACTTCTTTATAAGTGACCGTATGTTCCATTATCCTACTTTTAACTTCACTAAGCCCGTCCCCTTTTTTACCATTACTGCCCCTCATCTTCGACTCCAACTAAAGACATGACCTTAGTCTACCATTAGTCTCTAACACCACTAGACTAAGAACAGATAACTCGGTAGACTGTAGTAGATCAGGAAGATACAAAAACTCAAAGTAGAGCAACAATCCAATGATACAATAGTATATAGAATAGTAAAATATAATGTAGAACAATGCACAATAATCAATACGCAAAAATGAGAAATAAAAAACAAGAATGGTGGGAAATTCAATAAGCTCTCTAATAATAAGTTTCCCACAATAAACAAGTCACAGAAAATAAACTCAATCAATTTCACAATAAATAGTCAACAAATCAATTCAAGAAAATTGATATATTTCTACAACAAACAAGTAAAGGAAGAGAAACTCAATTCAATTTCACAATAAACAAGTTAAATAACAGCAACTCAATTCAAAAAAATTGATACATTTTCACAACAAACAAGTAAAAGAAGAGAAAACCAATTTAATTTCATAACAAACAAGTTAAATATCAACAAAGCAATTTAAGAAATTTGATATATTTTCACAATAAACGTGTCAAAGAAGAGAAAAACTATTCATTTTCACAACAAACAAGTCAAAGAAGAGAAAACCAAATTAATTTCATAATAAACAAGTTAAATATGAACAAAGCGATTTAAGAAATTTGATATATTTTCACAATAAACATGTCAAAGAAGGGAAAACCTATTCAATTTCACAACAAAAAAGTCGAATAACAGTAACCTAATTCAAGAAAATTGACCTATTTTCACACAATATATCTATTTTAAAACCTAGGACAAGAAATAAAAGAAGAACGAAATGATAGAACCTTGTTTATATTTCACTAAAAAGCATTTTCTTAATGCTTCATTAGAATCCGTTGAAACCCGACAAAATTTGGTATAGAAATTGGTCGCTGGAATCTTTTGTCGGCACTGGAAAACCTTTTTTCATTAAAAATATTATAACAATTAATTGAGTTGATAAAATGACAACGAATATATTTGTCCTGATAGTTTGAGGTCATTAAATATCTTGCTACGTAGAACATATATTTTAACTTCATTACTTTGTTTCATTACAGATGAAGAGAGAAAAAGGGGGAAGTTTTAAAAAAAATACAAAAAGTTGCATGTTAGAATACGTTGAGTAAACTTTAGGTTAATCTTTACATTGTTGACTACTCTGTAAAGTTTCCATTCGTTTTCAAATATCTAGTTGTCATCCTCCACGATTTTTTCTAAAACATGCTACACGAAACAATGTCCATTTCTCATGGTAGTCATTATTTAGAAAAATATGTGTTGCATGTAATATTTTAGTTTATAATAGAAAATTTACCCTCTTTATTCAATTTTGTTTTTTAATAAAGACCTATTGGGCCATTTTGTTTAAAAATAGAACAACTCAACCCGTATAGCCGAGACTAAAATTAGACAAATTAGCATAACAAAATACAATCAATTTAGGAAAAGTGAAATAGATGGACAATTCTAGAAAGAGAAAATCAAAGAAGAAATTGAAGAATCTAGATCTTTGATGTCGGTGTCATGTTTTGAGGTTCCCCATAGAGAACGATCTTCAAGAATCTTGACGACACCGGAATATTATCATAGTATAGGGGAAGAAGAACTTTGAGCGTTTTTTCCTCATATCCATCGTCATTAGGATTTTTCGATGGCTCTTTTTCATTCTTTCTCAGTTTTCTCGATTGTCCTGAAGATCTTTTCCTTGACGAGAAGGAGTCTCCGGCAATTGGGTTTCTCTCTCTCTTGACTTGATCTCTCAGATCTAACAATCACTCGACTTGTACATTTTTGCATCAAACCAAAACCCTAGAATTGGAGAAAGTATTTGGGGAAATCCATTGACAACCCCATCTTCTAAAACCATTTTGTAGGGTATAGCGAACCAACAACTTTTCTTCAGTACATCATTCCATTAAAGAGTTCTAGCATCATTAGTACTCTAGATTCTAGTGTGAATCTTTGATGAGATAGTCCAGCGAGAAGCAAATTCGGGCGATGTTTTCCGGCGATGTATACAATTTTTATTTGCCAGTATTTTTCTAGCAACATCCAACAATTTTGTAACCAGAAGTCCAGGTGATATCTTCCAATCTCTCTTTATTTCTTATTTTAATCAATTGTATCTTTTTTGTTTTCTTTTTCCATATCCAGTTTATTCTGCTTAAGGAATTTTGAGATGAGGGTTCCTAGGAAACAACCTCTCTACCTCTGTGAGGTAGATGTTAGGTCGCGTACATGGAAGGCTCCCTTAGTGGAATAGAATGAGGAGTCTGATGCAAGGGAATTACCGGATTTTATTTACCCTTCGTAGACCCCACTTGTGGAATTCCACTGGGTATTTTGTTGTTGTTGTTGTATATACAAGAAGCTCTATTAGGTGACTTTGACATCTCAAATTAGTTCTCCTTTCTTAAATCTATCATTCAATAGATTCAATCCCACAATAGAGACTGATACTAGCATTGAATTTTAAATTCTTAAAAGATTAACCAAGCTTCTTGTACAGCTACTCTAATGGCTTGCCAATCAATGTAGCGTTTCTTCTTCAGAAGTCGAAAGGAGTAACTTTGAAACCTTCAACAACAGGTTGAATTTCTTTAGTCTCTTCTTTAATGGATTGAACCCAACTAGGTTAATCCACCATCTAAATCAAGAATATCGATATCCTGTGTTTGTTTTATGTATTATGTTACTTGTGTATGAATAATCAGTTGTTGTAGTAAAACACTAATCTAATCTTTGAGCCCTGATTTAATACCATTTGCAACACCTCAAAGGTCTCACCATGTGCACAGTATTTTAACCAACTAAAAAATATTTCACATTATTGAATTGGTAGTCTATTTCTCTGCACTTCTCTTTAGCATCCATTGTAACTACCCATCTTGTGATGAGAAGTCCCACATCGGCAAAACATAAGAGAGATATTGGGTATATAAGTAAAGGACTAGTCTATATACTATGAGACGCTTTTTGTGGTGAGTCCAAAGGGACGAATTCGTGATGGGCTAGGCCCAAGAGTGGACAATACTTCACAGTGTTGGGACAGGTGATACCAGAGACACTCTTGTGTTAGCCTTGTCGGTGTAGGTCGAAGTTCAATTGAGTTTAGGCGAATCCCGATGAGGCAGGACAAACCTCTGAGTCTAGGGCATCCCATGCAGTAGGACAAACCTCAGTGAGGACACTGAGTCAATGGAGAAGGTGTATGTAACAACCCATCTTGAGATGAGAAGCCCCATAATGTCAAAACACAAGAGAGAAGTTGGATATATAAGTAAATGACTGGTCAATAAACTGTGAGTCGCCTTCTGGGGTGAGTCCAAAGGACAAATATATGATGGGCTAGGCCCAAAAGGGGACAAATATATGATGAGCTAGGCCTAAGAGCGGATAATACTTCACAGTGTTGGGTCCGTTCATTACATCCATACTATGCATTGTGAAACAATCAACCCTAATTCATTTGAATATACTGTGGAACCTGTCAATTTAATTCTCATGTATGGTGTTTTGTACTTGCCAAGGATGACTATCTTTTATCCTGAACTGGTAACTTTCTGAAAAGATTTATATTCGTAAGTACTTGCAAAATGAAAAGCCAAGTTAGCAAAGAAGTCTGTCAGAGTATTTCCCTCCTATAAGGAGTGGTGCTCTTACTGATAGCACCTCCCTTAGCCTGTTCATGGAGTTGACCACCATTGTCACAATCCAAATATTTTCTAAATCTAACATTTTCCTTCTCTATTTAAGTAATTGGTAAATTTTCTCCTTTATTTGGTAAGGTGGTAGAAAGAAAGAAAAATGAGAAATCAAAGAAAGAGAAGAAAAACTCGTACATCTTTTTTTGTTTTGCTCTCTCAAAATCTTCACAAGCTAAAAAATGAATTTCAATACTTCCATCAATTGTGAGAAAACTAGTTATGTAGATGTTCTTCCAGCCTATGTTGGCCTTAGAATTCTCTGTTGATCATGATACAAAATCTCTTTCAAACGTAGCAACTATCCTCGAAAAGCATTCTTTTAAAGGTACATTAATCTTATATTTCTTTAAGTTCTCTCAAATGTATTGAGATTTTTCCCCCTTTATTTATTGGATCTTCTAGGTAAAATCAATACTTACAGTCTATCATTAAAAAAGTGAATTTCTATAAAATTAATGATAGATAAATTTCTTTTTCGAATTTCATCACTCAAATCTACTCCAAAAATTTGAATTTAAAATATAAGTCCATGTATAACAACAAAAAAATCAATCATTAGTTTTACAGAAATTCACTTTTTTAATAATAGACTATAATACATATTTTAGCTAGAAGATCCAACAAGAAATAAGGGGAAAATGTTCAATACGTATGAAATAAAACTTAAAGAAATATAAGATTAATGTACCTTTAAAAGAATGTTCTTCAAGAATTGTTGCTATGCTTGAAAGAGAATTTGTATCATGATCAACCAAGAGAATTCTAAGGCCAACATGGGTTGGAGGAACATCTACATAATTAGTTTTCTCACAATTGATGGAAGTATCAAAATTCATTTTTTAGCTTGTGAAGATTTTGAGAGAGCAAAACAAAAATAAACAGCAATAAGAGGATGAGCATGTGGTAGAGGTCGAGAAAAGGTAGTGCCTGCAGGGGTGAGGCCCAAGCTTAGAATTTACCTAAAGGAGAGACCCCTCCTACACCTCACGTTGAGATAGATAAGAATGTAGAGATTGAGGTTGAGGAGAATGCAGAAATTGAGGAAAATGCACAAGTTGGACTTGAAGGAGTTCCCCCTCTAGACTCAGCACTTTCCTAGCAAGTATTGACTTTTCTAAGAGGGTTGGCCAGTTATGGAACCATTCCCACGATGTCTGTTACCCTAGCTCCAATCACTCACCCTAGTTTTTCATCTCTTGGTTTAATGATGTCTCCGTTCGTGACTATGAAAATGGTATTAGAAATAAAGGCACAAGGGACATGCTACATTTTTATGAAGTTTTCCATTTAATCAATGAAACTCAAGAATGTCAGGCAGTATGTGAATTGGCACAATAAGAAGCCAAATGAAAAAATCCAACACAACAAGGCTTATCAGGCTGATGTAATGGACAACACATCTTGTACTAAGAAACTACAATATATAAGGTAAAAAGCATAGTAAGTTGCTCTAAGATTTATCCAAATCAAGCGGTAGGTTCTAAGAGAATGAGAAATACTTATGTGGAGGCACAAGTTAAAAGATGTGGTACTTAAAAAAAGAGAAGGATCATTCTTTGGTTTTGAAAATAACTACAGAAAAGACCACAAAAGAAAACATTGCTCGGGAAATGGACACCAGATCTTGACAAGAAATTAGGCAAAGTTGTTCACCAGTTAGGGTAAAAAGAAAAGCATTTAATGATTTAGTTTCTATTCCAACACAGAGAAGTAGAAACAACAAGAACATTAGTTAATGAAAATAGTAAGTTGACATTTTCAGATTGTTCACAAATTTACTATTAAATTCTTATTATTTGTCTTATCCTATCGATTTAGCCCCTACGAGACATGTTCGGGAGAGGATGTGAGCGCCAGATTTGACTAAGAAATATCGCACCTACTGTCTAAAGGTATCCGAGTATGAAAACAAGTAGACAGGATATCCTAGTTATGACATTTATGATTCAAGGTTTTGTCAAATTTTCCTAATATTTTTCATCTTTATGGTCCTTATGCAAAAATACCGATCCCAAAATTAACAAGCTCCAAATGTTCAACTATCTACTTCAAAGAACTTCAATGAGGAACAACATTTCAAGGTGTTGAATTCTAGTGACTTCTCTACGAATTTCAATGAATTATTTCAAGGAGCTAACATACCTCTACCACTTGAAGTTACTTTAGCTTCATAGAGTTCAAATGATTATTTCTTGAACTGATGGAATGAATGGGTTGAATTACTAGAACTTGACAATTTTGAGCTGAAATAATGACGGAAATCAAAGTGTAAGATCTTACAACTCAATACAAGTTCCATTCATCTTGTGGACACTTGTATTGAGTTGTAAGATCTTACACTTTGATTTCCGTCATTATTTCAGCTCAAAATTGTCAAGTTCTAGCAATTCAACACACTCATTCCACCAGTTCAAGGAATAACCATTTGAACTGTATAAAGCTAAAGGAACTTCCGGTGGTTGAGGATAGAGAACCTAGAATTCAATACATTGGAATGTTGTTCCTCATTGAAGTTCCTTGAAGTAGCTAGTTGAACATTTAAAGTTTGTTATTTTTGGGATCGGTATTTCAGCATAAGGACCATAAAGATGAAAAATATTAGGAAAATTTGACAAAAACTTGAATCATAAAATGTCTTAACTAGGATATCTGTCTACTTTTTTCATATTTAGATGCCTTTAGACGGTAGGTGAGCTGTTTCGTAGTCAAATCCAGCACACAAATACTCTCCCGAACATGTCTAGTAGGATCTAAATTGACATGGTAAGACAAATAATGAGAATTTAATAGTAAATTTGTGAACATTCAGAAAATGTCAACTTACGATTTTCTTTAACAAATGTGCTTGTTTTTTCTACTTCTCTGTGTTGGAATAGAAACTAAATCATTATATGCTTACCTTTTTATCCTAACTCATGAACAACCTCATCTAATTTCTTATCAAGATATGGTGTCCATTGTAGGTGCTGTATTTTCTTTTGTGGTCTTTCTGTAGTTAATTTAGAAAGCAAAGAATGATCCTTCTCTTTTTCTGAAGTACCACATCTTTTAACTTGTGCCTCCTCATTAGTATTTCTCATTTTCTTAGAACCTACCACTTGATTTTGATAAATCTCACAGCAATTTGCTATGCTTTTTCCCTTTGGTCTTGCAGTTTCTTAGCACAAGATATGTTGTCCAGTACATTGAGTTAATTAGCCTTGTTGTGTTGGAATATTTCATTTGGCTTCTTATTGTGCCGATTCACATGATTTCATACATTCTTGAGTTTCATTGAAGAAATGGAAAACTTCCTAAAAATGTAGCATGTTCCTTGTGTCGTTAATTCTAGTACCATTTCCATCGCCACCTCCAGAGACATCACTAAACCAAAAGATGAAAATCAGTGTAAGTGATTGGAGCTAGGGCAATGGGCACCATGGAAGTGGTTTCATAACTTACCAACCCACTCAAAAAAGTGAATACTTGCTAGGTAATTTTTGGGTCTAAAAGGGGAACTCCTGCAGTCCTGCTTGTTCATCTTCCTCAATTTATGCATTCTCCTCAAACTCAATCTCTACATTCTCCTCTATCTCAACTTGAGGTTTAGAAGGGGCCTCTCTTATAGGTGCATTCTCAACTTGGACCTTACCTCTAGCAGGCACTACCATTCCTCTATTCTACTCCTGCACTACCATTCCTTGATTCTACCCCTTGCTCATCCTATCCCTTCTCCTCTTGTTGCTAGCTCCTTTGCTAGGTCATTGGTGGGAGTTGCTGGCCTGACACCATTGTAGCATGTATCAACCATTTGCAGACAGAAGAGTGAATGAGGTTAGATACAAGTTTGGATCACTAGATAATAATTGGAATCAAGTTTTAGCACAACAAGAGGAGAGAAGAAAAAAATATAAAATAGATTGCCTAAAGTCATGTAGTCTTTCGAAAAAAAGTATAAAAGAGATTTCCTAAAGTCATATAGCCTTTTGAAGAAAAGTACAATCATCTTCGTACTGTTCCACAAGACTCTGTAGATTGATTTTGGTACAACAAGATCAATGTATCTAGGGCTCTGATACCAACTAAGTGACGACCCTGAACTAGGTCGTGAGTGGCACCTACTCTAACTCTCTCGTAAAAGTATTATTATTACAACCCAAATAGTAACTAAAAGAAATTAGTAATTTAAGATATGGAAACAGGTTAAACAAATAGGTTAACATTGAGTTCTCACAAACTCAAACAAACTAGATAGCGTAGAAAAAAAACTCCTTAGAACCTTAAGTCATTATACCAAAACTCTAAGTGTCCAACACAAGAGCATGCAACCCCAGGAAATGAACATCACAAAAATAAATAAACTGAAGTGCCTGTTCCAAAAACAAATGGACTAAGAGTAAACAGGAATCCATGGAAGGCCTAAAAAGCTAGCTAGTCGAAAAATATTAATAATGCCCATATGGAAACTAACCATAACCAACAATATGATTATGTGAGCTATAACATGAAATCCTGATGTCTACTCGTACATCGGAGAAAAGGGAGAATTACTTGAAAAGGTAAAACTCCTATCCCTCTAAGAGAATGTCATAAGCTATGTAGATCCACTAGAAAATCCATAACAGTAAAAACATAAATCTTATGGTGGCAATGTAGTTATGATACATAGAAAATTTATATAAGGATCCTATACGTTGAGCCTCCACCTCAAGTCCTATTAGGTGCTAAGTTAACATCTCACTAAATACATAACATAGACATAAGATCATACTTATCATAAATCATAATTCTTACTTGTCATAAATTTGTAATCTTGACATAAATCACACTTCATAGATTTATGCTCATAGAGTAGCTCATTTCCTTAATTTTGTGTAAAGTGGGGTGTACGCCCCATCATCATTACATTTCATGCCATAGGAATTGTGTAAAGTAGGGTGAGTCCCCCATAATCATTACACCCTATGTAAAATAATTGAATAGTAGAAATCTAATAATCATGACCTGTAAAGAAGAAATGAGAGTAGTTGAATGAGTTTCAACTCAATTAGCTAGAAATCATGTAATTGGGCCAAAATACTATATACACATATACAAAAGGAACACAGTCTCAAAAAGGAAAAGACGGAAGTGTTGAAAGAGACTGAAATGATCAAAGAATGTCAAATACTCATCCAAGTCCCCAAAAAATCAGCTACTAACTGGCTAGAATCAACACTACTTATTAGTGGGGATGGGACTGGTAGGGCGTCAGGATATGAGGTGCGGGAAAAAATGAAAAAATTTTAAAATTTGAAATTTTTTTAAAAATAATGTTTTAAATTTTATTTTATTGAGGGTGCGGGACTTGTGGGGCTTGTGGGACTTGTGGGGCTAAGCGTTTGGTGGGGGTTTAAGGTAGGGGTAAGAAAAAACGTTTTAATTTGAGGTTGGAGAAGAGTTTTGTAAAGTGTTGCCCTTAGTTTTTGGAGGAAAGACATTTTCCTTTAATTTGAGGAAGATAAGTTGATTTTGAAAAACAATTTTTAAAATATTTAAGCGAACCAAACATGAGAAAGATTAAAACCATTTTCAAGAAAATATTTTTCTTCATACCGACCAACCCAAGAGCTCATCATTTTCCAGGAAATCGTGAGTCGTTTCACTAGGTTAAAAGTAGTGATACTTCAGAAAAAGGGAGTACCTTTCTTTGATTTTGAAAGTAAGTACAGAAAGACCATAAAAGAAAACAGAGCATACAATGGATGTCAGATCTAGATAAGAAACTAGATGAGATTTTCCGTGAGTTAGGAGAAAGAGGTAAGTATAAAAAGACTTGGTTTTTATCCCAACACAAAGAAGGATGAGAAAAACAAGAACATTGGAAGGAAAATCTTAAGTGGACATTTTTCTAAATGTTCATAATTTTACTATTGAGTTCTCATTATATGTCTTGCCATGTCATTTTAGCCTGTCCTAGACATGTTCTGGAGAGGGTGTGTGTTGGATTTGACTAAGAAATATCTCGCCTGCCATCTACAGGCATCCGAGTACGAAAAAGGTTAGATGAGATATCCTACTTATGACATTAATGATTTGACTTTTCTCAAATTTTCCTAATATTGTTCATCTTTATGGTCCTTATGTAGAAATATTGATCCCAAAAACAACAATCTCCAAATGTCTAAGAAGCCACTTCAATGAACTTCAACGAGGAATATTATTCCAATGTGTTGAATTAAAATGACTTCTCTACGAATTTCAACGAACTATTTAAAGGAATATATATACCTAACATTTCTTCTATAGTTTCATCGAGTTCAAATGATTATTCCTTGAACGGATTGAATGACTTAGATGAACTACTAGAACTAGACAAGTTTGACATCAAATAAAATTCCTAGGAGGATTTTTCCTATTCGCGGAAGCTCTACTCAAGAAAATGACTCCAGATGGTTAGTTTCATTGTGACAAAAAATTAGCATTTTTAAAGGCGGGTGCGTGTGATGAGGTGTTTCATATAGTATGGGGTGAGATGCAAGTCCCGAGACATGAGGTGTGATTCCCATGGATCTACAACGTATATCTCACATGTCTTAAACTTTTTAAGTTTATTACTAAGCATACAAGCAAAATAAAACTTTCAATAATTCTAAAAAATAAATTTAAATAAATCAGTGACAATATAGAAAAAATATTATAATTGTCATTTGAGAAAGGTAAGAATACAAA
>JAABOM020060900.1:0-11473 GCA_011800125.2 Solanum clarkiae
ACAACAACAACAATAACAACAACAATAATAATAATAATAATAACAATAATAAAATTAATAATAACAATAATAATAACAACAACAACAACAACAAAAATAACAATAATAATAACAATAACAATAACAATAATAACAATAACAACAATAAGAATAAGAATAACAATAATGTAACGCCCAGTAAAATTACCAAAATACCCCTAGAGGAGGGACGTGCACATATCATGTCTTCTCATGCTCTGTTTGGAAATCCTATACCAGATTTGCAATCGGCACAAAATATTGAGTGGAAAAATGGCCTCGTTCGAATATTAGAGCAACCGGATCAAAAAATAACTTTTCGATCTGAAAGCCAAGACAATGTTTGTGTGCATCAGGGCCGTGATGCGCCCTGAACATAGACTTACACTTTATTTTTTTAATTTTTCAATGGGATTCGAAAAAGCTCATTCGGAGGATGTTTGGAAGAAAATACACTGGTCTGCGCCTAAGGCGCGTCGCGGACCTATGTAAATTCCAAGGAGAATTTTCTTTCATTTCATGGGAGGTATTTCAGACCTTTTTCCAACCCTTCCTAAGTTCAATAAACGAGTATAAGGGATCTTTTACATCAAGCCAAGTCCAAAGAATCTCTACCAACTAAGTTTTCGTATGAGTAGATAGAAGGGTCAACTTCAAATGACCATATCTCCTAAAGTTAATGAGTTAGGTGACCCATAATATATTCAATTTAAGATATTTGAATTAACTTTCGAATGCATCTAATTTCACCTTAATCAAAGTTCGGAGTAGAAAGTTATGGCTATTTTAGAGAAAACGTGTAGAGTTATCTAAAGGTCTGTGACGCAGTGGCTATCTGAAGGTCCATGACAGCTTCACGTTGTGGACCTAACGCGAAGCCTTACTAGATAAGCTAATGACATTCTTTTATTTTTATTTTAAGTGCATTTTCATCCTAAACCTTTGAGGGTCTATTTAAGGTCCCAAACTGCACAAAACGTCAGCTTTCATAATTAAAAATCCTCTCCTTCACTCCTAAATATAAATGCTCAAGAGTCATCAAAAAACCCATCAAGTTAGGATTAGCTTTCAAGATTCATCCTCAAGGTAAGTTATTCTTCATGAATTTTAATCTATCCAACCCAAACTTCTTCATCTATTTATGAATCTCTAACAGAATCTTAAATCATAACCTAGGGTTTCAAGAAGACGAATTCAAGAATCTCAAGAAAGGATTTCTTGATTCTTCTTTTTCAAGAATGTAGGGTTCTTCATCAAGAACTCTAAAAATTCTAAGTCATAAATTGAAGAATCAAGGAAAATCTCTTCAAATAATGCCTTTCCAAGTTCTTCCACCCTAAAGGAACTACCGAGATCGAGGATTTTCTCCAAGAAAGCTAGTATTCATCAAATTTCGATTGTAATATCAACTTTCCAGGTATGTAAGGCTAAACAAAAGTATGAGATTATTCTCCCATGTGCCCCATAGATGGTCATAGATGAGTTGACAGTCCATGAATCCCCATACATGATTCTTGAAATATTATCTTTATTAAATTTTTGAAAACTATATCACTTACATGTATTTTCATATGTTGATGATCATCATAAACTTTTCATGAGATATTGTATAAACCTATTTATTAACTTTTTAAAGCATGCAAGAAATGAACTTAGGAGATCAGTCTAGTTCCTTGATGATATAAATGTGCTTGTTGTTGTGGTTTTGGTCTTGAAATGAGTGTGTTGATGATGATATTGATGAGATTGATATCCTTAGAGTCTTAAAGAGGTTGAACTTAATCTTAAAAGAATGTTCCAAATCCATTGAGTTGATGGTAGTTGAGATGAGTTGATGTTTTGTAACACCCTGGAAAGTACCATAATACTCCTAGAGGTGTGATAAGTGCATAATGCATCTTCCCATGCTCCATTTCTGAATCCGAGATCGGATTTGCAATCAGCACAAAAAATAGAGTAGGAAAATGGTTTCTACCTAATTTTAGAGCAATCGAGTAAAAAAATAATTTTTCATAATAAATATGAAATAGTGTGAGTACATGTCAGGGCCGCAACGTACCCTGGTGGCAAACCCACACTTAGTTTTTTTGAAATTTTTCGATGGAGATTGGAAAACTCGTTCAAAAAATTTTTGACAAGAAATGCACTAGTACGCGACAGACCCGTGACGAGGACCTGTTCCCTCAAAGTTCAAAATTTTAAAACTTTTTTAGGAGTATTCCAGACATTTTCCCACCCATTTTAGACCAAAATCATGTCGTTTTAAAGTCGTTTTAGCCCTGAAACTCGAACATCCATGCAAATTCCCTTTCATTTTTCATGAACACCAGTCAGAGCAATGGTTAGGGAGCATAAGAGGGATTAGGGATTGGAAAAGGGTTCTTCAAATCTTCAAGAAAATCTATGCCATGTATGTATGGTCATCTAAAAATCCTCTTTTTCAAGTTATTCTATGCCGTTAGAATGAAACTTAGCCAAGAACCAAGTCAATTTCATTCTAATGAAGTACTGTGATATACTAAGGTTTTCTCATGAAATCTTTACTGAAATTACTATTCTTATTTTTAGAAATTGCTTGTTGAGCATGTTTCTTTACATCATGAAGTGTATTACAGTTACAAGAAATATGATTGATTGAGAATTATTTTCCTAGCATGTTTTGACTTGCATTGAAGAATGATTATTTTACAACCAGCATGTAACCAGACTTATGTACAATGAGATAACAGATTTTCTTGAGATTAAGTTATGAAACAAGTTCAGAAAATTTAGTTTAAAGAAAACATTTAGAGCCAGGTTCCAAACAGTATATTTTTAGTTACCCTTAGAGTGGGACATGTTTTCAGTTATGAGCATTATAAAAGTTATTTTTGGAGTAGTATTGAGCACCGATATGAGTGAGAGTAATACTAACTTGAACTCATAAATTAGGTAGCCATCGTAGGATGGGATTGTACTAAGGTACACCTCCTCACATGCCACTAAGGTGGCCCAGTTTTGGGATGGATCCACTCTCCTCATTTTCGTTCCTTACCCCAGTAAAGTGTGTGACCACTCTGGTAGCATAGGCAAGACGCTATATCATCACGAAGCGCATAATGGTGGTTATCGGTTAGAGAAACTCCCCAAGTGCAAGCAAGCTAGTTTCTACACATAGACTTTCAGCATATGTTCTATTTTCAGCATGTACTGCATTATTACTTATGCTATCTTATTTTGAGATATGTTGTAGTTTCTTTCAATATAGTTCCCAATCCCATGTTTCCATTTTGGCTATTTTATATACCATACATTCCACGTACTGAAGTCCTCTGGACCTACATCATTTTATAATGTAGACACAGGTGACGGAGTCCCTCAGCAGATGCTTCGTTGAGGACCAGTATTTTTCATTTATCTATTGGTAAGGCGTCTTACTAGCCAGAGGCTTGGAGTTAATGTTTGTGTTTTCTTTCTTAGCATTTATTTTCAGTAGTTGATCAAATTACTCTAGTTAGAGGTTCCGTGGACTGTGCAGTAAGTATTTCACACCTTCTTTTTAGTTGTGGTTGAGACATTGTTATTATCCAGTTTATTCAGACATTTGAGTATTCTCAGTTTACTATGTGCAAGTCGTTCTTTTATTATTTGATTCTTCCACTGAGTTTATTAGACAGGCACAGTGGTTCGCTTGGGACCAGAAATCATTTTGGATGCCAGCCACGCCTAGAGTGTGAACTCGGGGCATGACAAACTTGGTATCAGAGTACATAGTTCAAGTGTCATAGGGAGTCTATGGAACTGTGCCTAGTAGAGTCTGTAGTATTGGTGTTAAGCGGGCAACATCTATATAGGGAGTCTAAAGGGCATTAGGAAGTGTCACTATCAATTGTTATCCCTTCTCGTGCTTTAGAGTTTCCCTCTATTAAGTTCCTTCAAACTCGTGTGTTACATAGAGCCACCGGACCATCTAGGGGTAGAGGGCACCTAGCCAGGCAGAATGCAAACCAGCCTGGGCCAATTCTTAAGGGACCTACAGGTCCAGCAGCACCTGTCGAGCAACCACCACAAGCGAACATCTCGAATGCTGAACTTTGCCAGGCCATCAAGACTTTGGCACCGATGGTCACTACACGGGGAGGTCGACAGGGAGATGGCAGGAATGATGGTTCAGATACCACCAGGGTTTGTAAATTTCTATGGATGAACCTACCTAAGTTCACGGGGTCTAATATAAATGAGGATCTTGAGAACTTCATTGAGGAACTTAAGAAAGTATTTCAAGTTATGCACACATGTGATGCCGAGCGGGTTGAGTTGGCTACCTACCACCTCAAAGGAGTAGCTAAGCTCTAGTATGATCAGTGGAAGGATGGTAGAGCAGAAGGGCCACTAGCTTTGAGTTGGCAAGTGTTCGAAGAGGCTTTTTTAGGACAGTACTTTCCTAGAGAGTTGAGATAGGCTCAGGTGAGAAAGTTTCTGAATCTAAAGTAGAAAGCTATGAGTATACGGGAACACAGCCTCAAATTCACTCAGCTATCATATTATGCTCCAACTATGGTGGTGGACATGCTCACTAGGATTGATTTGTGTGTGTCGGGGCTCTCTCGGATGACTATGCTGATTAGAGATATGGACATTGCTCGCTTGATGACTTATGTGTAGAAAGTAGAGGAGGAGAAAACACAGGATAGGGAGGAGTTCAGGAGCAAAAGGGCCATGGCATCAGGCCAAAAGACAAGTAAGAGGGGAGCTCGGAATATTAATCATTCATCCTTTTAGCCAAGGACATCTGGACTAACACCTTCATCTACTAATGCACCTGCACCAAGGGTCAGGAATGATCAAGGATCATAGAACCGCAGGTTTCAGGGCAGCAAATCACAAGGGAGCATAGCTTAAGGATCAACCTGTTATCCAGTTTGTGGTAAGTGTGGCAGGCCTCATCCAGGAGAGTGCCTTGTGGGCACAAATAGTTGTTTCAAATGTGGTCAGGTGGGACATTTTTTGAAGGATTACCCTATGGGGAGGCAAAGCACAAGAGATAACAGATCTCAATCAATTTCTTCAGCCACCAGACGGAGCAAGAGAACTCACCGGATGTAGTTACTGGTATGCTCAAAGTTTTTTCTCATGATGTTAATGCATTACTAGACCCAGGATCTACTCTATCTTTTGTGACTCATTATATAGCTATGAAGTTCAAAATTAGTCCTGAGCACCTTCTTGAGCCCTTTAGTGTATCCACTCTTGTGGGCGAGTCCGTTCTAGGTCAAAGAGTCTATAGAGATTCTCCTGTCTCAATCTACCATAAAGACATTTTAGCTAATCTAGTCGAGTTAGATATGGTCGACTTCAATGTTATTCTAGCATGGATGGGCATCATGCTTATTACTTCCATTGATTGTAGAACTAGAGTTGTCAAGTTTTAATTTCCAAATGAGCCAGTTTTGGAATGGAAGGGTAGTTCGGGTGTGCCTAAAGGTCGTTTCATCTCATATTAAGGCTAGAAAGTTAATCTCCAAGAGTTGCATTTACCATATGGTCAGAGTTAAGGATTCCAGTGGTAGACACCCCCTTTTCAATTTATTCCAGTTGTAAACAAGTTTCCTGAAGTCTTTTTAGAAGATCTACCCGAAGTCCCTCCTATAGAGAGATAGACTTTGGTATAGATGTCCTTCCAGATACCCAGCCCAAATCAATTCCACTGTACAGATGGCCCAAACAGAATTAAAAGAATTAAAAGAGCAGTTAAAGGACCTTCTAGAAAAGGGTTTCATTAGACCAAGTGTCTCTCCTTTGGGTGCTCCAGTCCTATTTATGCGAAAGAAGGATGGTTCCCTTAGAATGTGCATAGACTACCGTCAGTTATATAAGGTTACCATAAAGAACAAATATACTGTTCCCAGGATTGATGACTTATTTGACCAGCTTCAGGGTGCCACTTGTTTCTCTAAAATAGATCTCAAATCTGGCTATCATCAGTTAAAAGTCAGAGAAAGTGCTATCCCAAAGATAGCTTTCAGAACTCGATATAGATACTATGAATTTTTGGTCATGTCAATTGGACTGACTAATGCCCTGCGGCTTTCATAGACCTTATAAATCAAGTATTAAAACAGTATCTAGATATGTTTGTCATTGTATTCATAGATGACATCCTAATCTACTCCAAAAACTAAGGAAGAACATGCTGACCATCTTAGGATTGTCCTCCAGACCCTTGAAGATCATAATTTGTATGCCAAGTTTTCCAAATGTGAATTTTTGTTAGAATCTATGGCATTTCTAGGCCATATTGTATTGGGATAAGGTATTAGAGTTGATTCCCAAAAGATTGAGGCAGTTAAGAACTGGCCAAGGCCCACAACTCCGACAGAGATAAGAAGTTTCTTGGGTTTGGATGGTTATTACAGGTGTTTCATAGAAGTTTTTCATCTATATCATCTCCCTTGACCAAATTGACCTAGGAGAAGGTTAAGTTCAAATGGTCAAAGGCTTGTGAGAAAGTTTTTAAGAGTTGAAAACTAGGCTGACTACAGCTCCATTGTTGTCCCTACCCGAAGGAATAGAGGGCTTTGTTATATACTGTGATGCTTCTAGAGTTGGCCTGAGGTGTGATCTAATGTAGAGAGGCAAGGTGATAGCATATGACTCTAGAAAGCCTAAAACTCACGAGAAATATTATCCAACTCTTGAGCTTGCTCTATGGTGTTTTCTCTCAAAATTTGGAGACGCTATCTCTGTGGTGGACATATAGATGTGTTCACCGACCATAAGAGTTTACAGTATGTATTCAGTCAGAAGGAGTTGAACCTGAGGTAAAGGAGATGGTTAGAGTTACTGAAGGACTAGGATATGAGCATCCTCGATCACCCAAGTAAAGCTAATGTAGTTGATGCTCTGAGAAGTGTATCCACGGAAAGCACTGCCTATATTAGGGATGAGAAGAGAGAGTTGGCCAAGGAAGTTCATAGGCTCGCACGTTTAGGGATTCAGCTTACAGATACAGACGACAGAGGTATAGTTGTTGTAAATAGGTCTGAGTCTTCATTAGTTGTGGAGGTAAAAGAAAAGAAAGATGGGGATCCCATTCTTCTCCAACTGAAAGAAGATGTCTAGAAGCAGAAAGTATTAGTTTTTGCAAATGGGGGAGACGAGGTGCCAAGGTATTAAGGTAGATTGTGTGTTCTTGATGTGGATGGCCTTTGGGATAGAATACTGGCAAAAGCCTATGGTGCCAAATACTCAATTCATCCGGGATTAACAAAGATATACAAACATTCACGAGAGATAAATTAGTGGAGTGGCATGAAGAGAGACATTGTCGAGTTTGTGTCAAGCTGCCCAAATTGCTAGTATGTCAAGATAGAACATCAGAGGCCTTGTAGTACGGCTCATAATATAAACATCCCTGAGTGGAAGTAGGAGATAATTAACATGGATTTGTAATAGGGTTACCGCGGTCTCACAGACATCATGATTCCATCTAGTAATAGTAGACAGAATGACCAAATCAGCTCATTCCCTACCAATTAAGACAACTGAAACTGCAGAGGATTATTCCACATTGTACATCTAAGAAATTGTAAGACTGCATGGAGTTCCTTTATCCATTATCTCAAACAGAGGAGCCCAGTTCACAGCACAGTTTTGGAAGTCCTTTCAGAAAGGGCTTGGCATGAAGGTTAATCTTAGTATAGCTTTCCATCCTCAGACGGATGAGCAGGCATAGCGAACCATATAGATTCTTGAGAACATATTACGGGCATGTGTCATAGACATCAAAGGTAATTGGGATGATCATTTACCTTTGATATTCCAAGATAGCATACAGATGGCTCCATATGAGGCCCTTTATGGGCGGAGATGTAGATCGCCTATTGATTGATTTGAAGTTGGTGAAGCTTGTTCACCAAGCCATAGAGAAAGTGAAAATCATACAAGATAGGTTGAAAACAAAGCAAAGCCACCAAAAATCATATACCGATATTAGGAGGAGGTACATGGAGTTTGAGGTAACCGATTGGGTATACTTGAAAGTTTCTCTTGTGAAGCATGTCATGAGATTTGGCAGGAAAGGAAAGCTAAGTCCACGATATATTAGTCCTTATTAGATTGTGAGAAGGATTGGTAATGTTGTATATGAGTTGGAGTTACCAACAGAGCTGGGTGCTATACATCTAGCATTCCATGTTTCCGTGCTTAAGAAATGCTTGGGAGATCCCTTCCTAGTTGTTCCTGTTGAGAGTGTTGGGCTTAAATATAGTTTGTCCTATGAAGAGGTTTCGATTCAAATTCTTGACCGCCAATTTTGTAAATTGAGAACTAAAGAGATTGCTTCAGTTAAAGTGCAATAGAGAAATCAACACACTAAGGAAGCTACATGGGAAGAAGAAGAAGATATGAAAGAAAAATATCTGCACTTGTTTGGGCCTCCCAATGAGGATCTTGAAGGTAAATTTTCACCCTTGATTTTGAAGATTTGCATTTGCTTTAGTTGAACAACCTTGTATGGTTTTAGTTAATCCATGATGTCATTATCATTCGAGGATGAAAGATACCAAGGGGGAGATATTATAATACCTGATGAAATTACCATAAAACCCCTAGAGGGGAGACATGCACATAATGCGTATTCCTATTCTCCATTTGTGAATCCATGACCAGATTTATGATCAGCATGAAAAATAGAGCGGGAAAATGGTCTCGACCCAATTTTAGAGCAACTAAGTCGAAAAATAATTTTTTGTAACTAAATCTGAAATAGCGTGAGTACGCGTCAGGACCGGACGCGCCCTGGTCACGGACCCACACTTAGTTTTTCTGAAATTTTTCGGAGGGGATTGGAAAACTCGTTCGGAAAATTTTTGATAGAAAATGCACTAGTACATGACAGGTCCGCAACACGGACCTGTTCCCCCGAAGTTCAAAAATTTTAAAACTTTTCAAGGGGCATTCCAGACATTTTTCCACCCGTCCTAGACCAAAACCATATCATTTTAAAGTTGTTTTAGCCCTAAAACTCTAAAATCCATGCAAATTCCCTTTCACTTTTCACGAACACCAGTCAGAGAAACGGTTAAGGAGAGTAAGAGGGATTAGGGGTTGGAAAAAGGTTCTTCAAATCTTCAAGAAAATTAGTGCCAGATATGTAAGGCCATCTAAAAATCCTCTTATTGAAGTTATTATATGTCGTTAGAATGAAACTTAGCCAAGAACCAAGTCATTTTCATTCCTGTGAAGTACTCTGATATATTAAAGTTTTCTCATGAAAATTTTACTGAAATTACTATTCCTATTTTTAGAATTTCTTGTTGAGCATGTTTTTTTACATCATTAAGTGTATTACAGTTACAAGAAATATGATTGATTGAGAATTATTTTCCTAGCATGTTTTTACTTGCATTGAAGAATGATTATTTTTACAACTAGCACGTAACTAGACTTATGTACAATGATATAATAGATTTTCTTGAGCTTAAGTTACGAAACAAGTTCAGAAAAGCTAGTTTAAAGAAAACATTTAGAGCAAAGGCTATAAGCAGTATATTTTCAGCTACCCCTAGAGTGTGACATGTTTTCAGTTATGAGCATTATAAAAGTGATTTTGGGAGTAGTATTGAGCACCGATATGAGTGAAAGTAATAATAACTTGAACTCATAAACTACGTTGCCAGCATAGGATAGGATTGTACCAAGGTACAACTCCTCACGTGCCACTGAGATGGACTAGTTTTGGGATGGATCCACTCTCCTAGTTTTCGTTCCTTACATCGGCAAAGTATGTGATGGCTCTGGAAGCATGGGCAAAATGTTGTATCATCACAAAGCTCATAGTTGTGGTTGTCAGTTGGAGAAACTCCCCAAGTGCAAGTAAGCTAGTTTCTACACACGGACTTTCAGCATATGTTCTATTTTCAGCATGTACTGCAATATTACTTATGATATCTTATTTTGAGATATGTTGTAGTTACTTTCAGCTTAGTTCCCTAACTCATGTTTCCATTTTGGCTATTTTACATACTGTACATTCCATATACTATCGTCCTTTGGATCTGCATCATTTTATGATGTAGACGTAGGTGACAGAGTCTCTAGGCAGATGCTTCGTTGAGGACCAACATTTCCATCTAGCTATTGGTGAGGCCTCTTACCAGCCAGAGGCTTAGAGTCATTGTTTGTGTTTTCTTTCATAGTATTTATTTTCAATAGTTGGTCAGATTACTCTAGTTAGAGGTTCCATGGACTATGTGTTAAGTATTTCAGACCTTTTTTTCTATTGTTGTTGAGACATTGTTGCTATCCAGTTTATTCAGACATTTCAGTATTCTCAGTTTATTAAATTTCAGTCTTTCCTTTATTATTTGAGTCTTCCTCTGAGTTAGTAGCCAGGTCAAGTGGTTCGCTTGGGACCAAAAATGGTTCTGGGTGCCGGCCATGCCTACGGTGTAAACTCGAGGCATGACATGTTCTTTGTCCCAAAGAGACTAAATGATGAATAATCTTGATGTTTGATGTTTATGAGCATATTAAGTCCTGGGATGAATATCGAGCACCAAAATGAGTCAGAGCGAGCCCTATTCATACTCATAACTACATAGCCAGCGTAGGAGGGGATTGTACTGTGAAAAATGGATGTTTCCTTAGTCCAAAAAGATGACTTGATGTTATTATGGATCCACAGATGTCACACCCTTTCACCCAGGTAAGGTATTGGGCGGATGCCGCAATGATATCGCTTCACTGTATTATGTAACACTCTAATTTTTTTAAGCTAAAATCGAGTCATCCTTCGTATGATATAGGATTTTAATTGAGGATTTTTAATTGACGCATAGATGTTTAAGTCAATTTCTTAGTATGGGAATAGAATTGGAGCTGATATGAGGTCGTAGTTCTAATGTATGATTTTATAAAAGTTAGGTGAACCAATGACTTGTAAGTTGTATATACATTCTAGGATCAATTCCTAAGTATTTAAAGTATATTAGGTGTGATTTAGAGTCATAAGGGATCTTTTACATCAAACCAAGTTCAAAGAATTTCTAGCAACTAAGTTTTCGTATAAGTCGATAGAAAGGTCAATTTCAAATGGCCATATCTGCTAAAATGTAATGAGAAGTATGACCCATAATATATTAGATCGAAGACATTCGAATTATATTTCCAACACATCTGATTTTACGTTAATCAGAGTTTGGAGTAGAAAGTTATGACCATTTTAGTGGAAAGGTGCAGAGCTGTCCGAAAGTTCGCACCCAGAGTGCGTCGCGGACCCTCACTGGTTGAGTTAATAACTTTTTTATTTATAGTTTTAGTGTATTTTTATCCTAAAACCTTTGCGGGGCTATTTATGGTCCCCAAAACATATAAAACATCAGTTTTCTCTCCTAAATATAAACACTCAAGAATCATCAAGAAAATCATCAAGTTAGGATTAACTTCCAAGATTCCTCCTCAAGGTAAGTTATTC
>JAABOM020060901.1:0-11473 GCA_011800125.2 Solanum clarkiae
AATTTGCACTCCAAGTATTCAGTTTTGGTCCTACTCAATTTGAAGCCTTTGAGCTCCAAGGCGTGCCTCCAGGCCTCTAACCTCTCATTCACTATAGTCCTAATTACTGATTCACGAGGTTTAAATTACCAGAACAGGGTTGCACGCCTTTGTCGGCCTACCGTTGTTGACTGCCTAACTACATCATTGAGTAGGGAGACCAATAAAAATGCATTAACGTTATCTTCCCGTATAGTGAACCGAGCTAGGTGTAAGGGTAGTTGTCACAGGTCTCCCTTACACGAAGCAACCTAGTTTCCTAATCGAATAAGCTCTCTATATTACTGCATTCTATACATTCGACATCTCTCGAATTCAGAGTGAACAACTATTTACTCCTTAGTTGATCAAGCTATGAAGTGAGATAAAAGTACTACAGGAATAATCGAAAGAACCCATTCGTAGATGTCACAAATTAAGAACTAAACATCGTCTGTGGCTACAACCCTAGAATACGGAGACTTATCCATTCATAGTCATTACATACACCATGAATGATCTAGAAAACATTAAGGACCAAGGAATCATGATTAAACTAACCATGATACCTTTAAAAAAAAGGTTCTCCATCGTCTCTACTTCAGTTCTTGCATAAAAATAGTATGAAAACCTAAAGTCTATGATAGAATATAACTAAAAGTCTTGTAACTCGACTTCTCAGCTTCTTGTCCTTAGGTCCACCACATGGACCCCTTGTGTACACTGGATTTTTTCTTATTTTGCTGATAGACACTTTTGTACATATTTTGCATCGCGGACTTGGCACATTTTTCAGCTTCTACAACTTCCTCCTAAGTCTGTGATGCAGACTTTGATCTTTTTGTTGCTTCCACTAACTTCCATCTTTTGAATCCCGGGCTGTGTTCTGCCTTCAGATCCGGGTGTAACTTCAGACTTTTCCAATTAGAGCAAAATCCTACAAAAACATAACTAAATGGCGCACTTATCATTGTGTTAGCAAAATAAGAGTAAAATAAACTAAAACACCTAGACTCTATGGATTTACCTTCTAACTCATCTCTATTTATGGGTATTTTTGGCTAATTAGGCTTATAAATATGCCTAAGATCACCACCCCATACTTAGAGTTTTGTCAGTCCTAGGGAAAATCAAGACACATGCATTGGACTCCCTAGGTAATATGTACAACAAACATCATGCGACCGAACTGTTTGAACCATAGCGAACAATTCTCAGTACCCTTAGAAGAATCCACTCGCTCGTAACACTCATGTATACATGCGGACTCATGTAGAATATTTAACAGATCATCTAGTTACTGACCTTCGATGATCATGTGCCCTCACTAAGAAGAATTACTCATGCACACCACTAAGAACCTAAACAGAAGATTAAAGATGGGTACACAAAAAACTCTCTCTCCGAAAGGATGTCTTATGTTGCTCCCAGATTCTATAGGCTTGCCCATCATGTAAAACTTAGACCTAGCTGGGATTTTCCTTAAAGAATCATATAGGTCTTTGTTTGGTTATAATGGAGGCTGTGGGCTGGTGGGATACTTTTATAGGTATGGATGACCAGGTTAAATTCCCAAGCACTCATAGCTTACACTCCACTTCCTCCATTTCATCACTTTTAATCCTCCCTTACTTAACACCGTTTGTTATCTCTTTACTGTATAAGGCTTAAGGTACCCCATATTATTTACAATACAATCACAATAAAATAATAAAAGACAAATGGGAAGATAAACTATATCTAAAAATACAAAATCTTTTTTTTCACGTACCAAACCAGTGTGCATCCATGCCTGCTCCGCGACGTGGAGGCATCGTAGATAAGCAATGGTTGGCTGAAAATATTTTTTTTTCTTTTTTCAACTCTACTATTGCTTAGCCTTCGGGTGTCTATTCAAGTTTCCTCTCCTCTGAGTCATCATGCTAAAATGCTAGGGAATTAGGATCAAACACAGGTAATTGACCAAATAAAAGGGATCGACTTGAAATGTGGCTAATTAAAGAATAGGCTAAGGCTAAAAAGGGCTAACTAAAGGATATCTTCATTAAGTGGATCTAAAAGTGGTACAATATTGTGCTACCAAAGAAATGCCTAGATCCTCTCCTCTATTTCCAACTACTACCAAGTCCAATCTACATACCGCTAGAACCTATCGCAACAGAGACTCACAATTTGCTCACTCACTCTTGGCACACTTTCATCACCAGGTTAGCACTAGAGTTACTATTATGGTATTCATATGAATTCAATATAAAGCACATATATAATTGTGACTTACAAGGATCAAGCATCGGCTTACTAAACTAGGGTCATATGCTCACGCCTGATGCTCATTTGTACAACTACCACACTCTACATGAGACTCAGTTCGATGAATGCCCTTAGGACAATCGTCGTCCATCTATCATAGGGCCCCCATTACTCGACTGTGACTACTACTCCTATTTGCAACGTACAAGTAACTACTACTACATCATTGCACCAATAGAGTATTAACATTCAAGTATCCATGCACAAAATAGTTAATAGTTACAGACCTGAAATAACAGAAAAGATGTCCCAACATAAACATAAAGCACATGTCCAACATAAACATAAGATAAACAAAACTAGGAAATAAAGAGAGTCTTAATACATGCCAACTATTATGAATTAAAGCACAATCAACAAAATAATCCCCACCCTGCACTTAAATTTAGCACTGCCCTCAGTACTAACCATGCGAAACCTGTGAAGTGGGAATCATGGTGCTCACTTATCGGTCCCTGGACGAAAAGGCTCACCCCCAACATAGATCGGTGGTCCATCCGCTATCTCATCCTCCTCTGAGTCTGACTCATCATGCGTCTTACCGAGATCAGTGGGTACATCATCCTCCACGGGCTCTATGAACCTCGGTCCAATGCCCAACACTATTTTAGCATAGGCGTTGAGTGGGTAGTGAACCTCAACATCTCGGAGCTCTTCTAGTGTAGAAGGGTGGTCACTAGTCCGGTGCCTCAGCATCTCGAACCCGTACATATGGGCCATAATGATCAGCTCATCGCGGTGGTCTCTCTCGTGACATTAGTAAAGTGTTGTCCTGGAAAGAACGAGCGGGTCACAAGTTTGACCCAGACCCGCGTCTCCTTTGTCATGTGAGCAAAAAGGAAGGAGAGATGATAGCCCTTTTCAGCGTGTCAAACCCATTTAGTTGCGGAGTTCAGCCTGGCAAGAGTGTGGCAGATGGCCTAGTAAGGGGGCAAAAGTATTTCTCCTGGAAGACACCTGCTAAGACCTCTTCAGGAGTGTAGAGGACCCTGTTAATAACAAGTGGAGATATGTTTGTCTTCATTCCTCAGACGATGACTGACTGGGTTCACGGCTCCTTTCTCATAGTGGCATAGAACTCCTAAACGAGACCGAGATTGCAGGGTCAGGGTTCTTGGAACAAGAAAACTAGTCGTAGCTCCATGCACCTATTCAGAATCTGGGGATACTCATCCCGCAATGAGTCAACATCGATGGGGATTTTTGGGTAGTACTTGGTCTCATCATAGGGCTGACACCACCACTTCCCTTCCTTGTTGACAACTTTGACCCCAAACCGAAGCTGCTGGCCCCTTCTTTTCGGTGCGTGGGGAACTCGTGCAATGTCCCGAGCCCTTTTTCGAGTGTTGGAAGCCCCTTCTCTACTGGATTGGCTGGTCAACATGAACGAGAAGACATGATATGTTTGTCTTCATTCCTCAGACGATGACTGACTGGGTTCAAAGCTCCTTTCTCATAGTGGCATAGAACTCCTAAACGAGACCGAGATTGTAGGGTCAGGGTACTTGGAACAAGAAAACTAGCCATAGCTCCATGCACCTATTCAGAATCTGGGGATACTCATCCCGCAATGAGTCAACATCGATGGGGATTTTTGGGTAGTACATGGTCTCATCATAGGGCTGACACCACCACTTCCCTTCCTTGTTGACAACTTTGACCCCAAACCGAAGCTGCTAACCCCTTCTTTCCGGTGCATGGGGAACTTGTGCAATGTCCCGAGCCCTTTTTTAAGTGTTGGAAGCCCCTTCTCTACTGGATTGGCTGGTCGACATGGACGAGAAGACATGATATGTTTGTCTTCATTCCTCAGACGATGACTGACTGGGTTCACGGCTCCTTTCTCATAGTGGCATAGAACTCCTAAACGAGACCGAGATTGCAGGGTCAGGGTTCTTGGAACAAGAAAACTAGTCGTAGCTCCATGCACCTATTCAGAATCTGGGGATACTCATCCCGCAATGAGTCAACATCGATGGGAATTTTTGGGGAGTACTTGGTCTCATCATAGGGCTGACACCACCACTTCCCTTCCTTGTTGACAACTTTAACCCCAAACCGAAGCTGCTGGCCCCTTCTTTTCGGTGCGTGGGGAACTTGTGCAATGTCCCGAGCCCTTTTTCGAGTGTTGGAAGCCCCTTCTCTACTGGATTGGCTGGTCTACATGGACGAGAAGACATGACACCTACAAACACAAACAAATACATAATCAATACACAGGTAACATGGCCCACAACCCCACACTTAGATTCAAGCCCGTATGCTACGGTACTCAGACTTTCCAAAGTCATACGGGCGATGGAACCACAATTCAATAACACAAACCCCCATTTCAAGGCAACACAAGCGACCCAACATTTTCAAACGCCAATTTCGGCATTCTCTTGTTCAACCCCATAAGCACAATAGACAGTTCAAGCCATTCAACCCCTCAAATCAATGTATTAAACCCCACACTTCAACTTGGGGAAAATTCAACATATAAACAACACTTCCAGCTTAATGTAAGGCTAAGAACACACAATACCCCAATTTTTCCAAATTCTTGCAAAATTAGACCAAGGGTTTGTACCCTCAATAATCAAGCACAATACGTACTCATATGAACAGGTTAAACCAAAATTAGTCACTCACAACAAGTATTAACTAATAACAAACATTAAACAACTTGATCCACTTCAGATTTACCTATAACCATAGAGGATATCATCTTTCAAAGAATTAAAATCAATCCAAATTGAAGTGGAGAAAACTTACCTTGTGGGGGAATCAACTTTATGCAATGAAGATCTTGACACAATTGATGTGCGACACGGATTTGTTTGAAAATTGGGTGAAAGAGGGAAGAAAAATGAGAGAAGATTGAAAGAGAAGGGTTTGGGGTCAGGGGTGTGCGTAAAAATAGGGAAAAAATGGCTTGGGGTATTTAAAGGGGGTAGGACCACGTCAGTACACGGAAGAATTAGCACATTCCACGTTCCTTATGCGTCGCAGAGAGAATGCAGATTTTAACTAGTAAAAATTATTTTCTGCGTGTAAAAATAGTGTGCATCCGCGATGCATCTGCGTCATAGTGCTGTCGTGGATGCATACTGTCCAGAGCTTCGTAAAATTTATTTTTTTCACTTCGATCCCCGTAAAATTCCCCAAATACCTGAACAGGCTTTCAAACACTAAAACAAATGGATTAAACCAAAAAAATACAAACCCAATGGATCATCGAAAAATGAGGACGAAAATTTTTTGCACAAAATGGTACAAGGTCCACGATGCGGAGGCATCGCAGACCTGTACTTGTGCAAATTTTTCACATTTTTGATACGCGATCTGATTCTCTCCCTTTTTTAATAAAATAAAATAAAGAAAAAGTCAAATACTGTTACCTCACCACGGTTGCCTCCCATGCAGTGTCTGATTTACCATCGCGGCATGACACACCATAAGCTCATTCATCATTGGCCAACTCAATGGCCTCTTTAATTTGAGTCATGTCATCACCATAGTAGTATTTGACACATTGATAGTTCACCAAAAAGGTTTGATTTGAGGTCACATCTTTCAATTTCATCGCTCCATGAGGTGTGACTGCTACCACCATGTATCGTCCACTCTATTGGGTTCTCAACTTCCCTGGAAACAACTTTAAATGACAGTTAAAGAGTAATACCTATTATCCTGCCTCAAAGTTCCGCTTGATGATGTGCCAATCATGCTATTTCTTAGTTCGCTCCTTGTAGAGCTTGGCATTTTCATAGGCTTGGAGCTAGAACTCATCCAACTCCTCCAGTTTCTCCAATCTCTTCCTACAGGCGAGCTCTGGGTCAAGATTTAGCCTCTTTATTGCCCAGTATGCTTGGTGTTCGAGCTCGACTGGCAAGTGACAAGCCTTACCATACACCAACCGGTGAGGGAATATGCCTATTAGGGTCTTTACACTATTCGGT
The DNA here is from genome assembly GCA_011800125.2 of Solanum clarkiae. Taxonomy (NCBI): domain Eukaryota; kingdom Viridiplantae; phylum Streptophyta; class Magnoliopsida; order Solanales; family Solanaceae; genus Solanum; species Solanum clarkiae. The sequence continues at coordinate 6,273 of JAABOM020060901.1, forward strand.
ATGCCCACAGAGCTTCATCAAGCTTGACCTCCTAGTTTGATGCCTCAACTTGTCCACTCATTTGCAGGTGGTAAGCTATAGCCACTTTATGCGTTATCCCATACTTCGCTAAAAGATTCTTCACTATTTGGTTAAGGAAATGTGTGCCTCCATCACTAATGATGGCTCGTGGAGTACCAAACTGAGTGAAGATATTCTTTCTTAGAAACTTGCTCACCACCTTAGCATCATTCGTTGGAAGGACTGCTACTTCTATCCATTAAGAAACATAGTAAACAGCTACTGGGATATAGTGACATTCAAATGATGGTGGGAATGACCCCATGAAGTCTATGCCCCAAACATCAAAGATCTCCTCCTCTAAAATGTTGTTTAGGGGCATCTCATGCCTCCAAGATATGGTGTCGGTCTTCTGGTAAGCATCATAGGCCCTCAAAAACTTAATAGCATCTCTGAATAGAGTAGGCCAAAAGAAACCTGATCTTCACCACCATGATGACTGTCATACGAAGAGGAATGACATATCTCTAGGATCTTTTTCATCTCTGCCTCAGGAATATATCTTCTTATCATCCTGTCTGCCCTTTGCTTGAAGAGATACGACTCATCCCAGATATAAGCCTTTGCATCATGAGCCAGCTTCTTTCTTTGCTCATATGTAGCATCAGGAGGTAATACACCACTCACCAAGTAGTTCACTATATTTGCACACCATGATAGTTATTCTACCTCAATTACTAGCAGCTGCTCATCAAGGAACACTTTTTTAATATAGAATTGCTCACCTATGTAAGCATCATTTTCTAACAGGGACAGATGATCAATAATCTGATTCTTGCTCCCCTTCTGATCCTTGATCTAAATATCAAACTCTTGGAGCAATAGGATCCATCTGATCAGTTGCAGCTTTACATCCTTTTTGTTGAACAAGTATTTTATGGACACATGTTCTGTGAGTACCATAACATTGATCCCCACCAAATATGCTTCGAACTTGCCAAACGCATACACCAGTGCCAGCATCTCTTTATCAGTAACCGTGTAATTACTTTGTGCTGCAGCCAGAGTCTTGCTGGCATAGTATATTAAGTGGAATACTTTGTTTCTGTGCTTCCCCAACACCGCAACCCGCTGCTTATCACTAGCATCACGTATTAGCTCAAAGGGGACCTCCAAGTCTAGTTCTATCAAGATTGGGACCTCCACCAACTTCTTTTTCAGCAATTCAAACACCTGCAAACAAGAATCATCAAAGTAAAAGGGTACCTCTTTCTCCAATAGGTCACACAATGGCTTCACTATCTTGGAGAAGTCCCTAATGAATCTGCGGTAGAACCCTACATGTCCCAAAAACTTTGGACTCCTTTAACTGACACCAGTGGTGGCAACTTACCAATCACTTTTATCTTTGCTATGTCTACCTCTAAACCTCGCTTGGATACCTTATTGCCTAGGACCGTCAACTCCTTAAGCAGGAAGTAACATTTCTCCCAGTCAAAAATGAGGTTAGTCTCCTCACACCTTGCTAGTACTCTGTCTAGATTCTGCAGATACCTCTCAAAACATTCACCGAAGACAGAGAAGTCATCCATGAACACCTCCACAAAGTTCTCCACCATGTCATTGAATATGACCATCATACACCTTTGGAAAGTGGCGAGTGCATTGCACAAACCAAAGGGCATGTGTTTGAAAGCATAGGTCCTATAGAAACATGTGAAGGTCATCTTTTCTTGATCCTCGGGTGTAATGGTTATTTGATTGTATCCCAAGTACCCATCTAAGAAGAAATAGTACTCTTTCTCAACTAGTCTATCCAACATCTTATCAATAAAAGGCACGGGACGGTGGTCTTTCCTGGTGGCATCATTCAACTTCCTGTAATTCATGCGGATAAGCAACCCTATCACCGTTCTCGTTGGAATCAAATTATTTTTCTGGTTGGTGACAACCATCATCCTTTCTTTCTTGGGGACATATTATACAGGGCTTACCCATTTGCTGTTTGAGATGGGGAAGATGATCCCTGCATCCAATCACTTCATTACTTCTTTCTTTACTACTTCCTTCATGATCGGTTTTAATCTTCTCTACAATTGAGCCACAGGCTTGTGACCTTATTCCATGAAGATTTTGTGCATACACAAGGATGGGTTGATGCCATGGATGTCTGACATCTTCCAACCTATTGCTCTCTTCCTTTTCTTTAGGACCGCCACAACAGAATCTCCTTGGGCTGCAGTCAATGAAGCAGACAAGATTACAAGTAATGTATTATTTTCACCAAGGAATTCATACCTGAGATGTGATGGTAAACGGCTTTAACTCCAGGTGAGGAGCTTCTTCTACTAAGGGTTTGGGTGGTGGTCCTTACACCCTGTTTAATGGCTCAGCCATTTTCTTCAGCATACTCACATTGTGAGTATTCAACACACTCTCAATTCTCTGGACTCAGCATCATCCACTAGCTCTTGATTTAGCAACACCCTATCTAGTAGGTCTGTAATCACAACTCGGCTTATAGCAGTGTTTATCATTGTGATGGCTGCTAGATCTTCATACACAACCGGTAGCTTCTTAACTTTGTAGACCTCAAATACTTCTATCTTCTTATGCGCTCTCATAGTGAGCCTTCTACTGCAACATCAATTAACACCCCTCGTGTAGCTAGAAACGGGCGCCCAAGTATAAATGGGACCTCAGGGTCTGGTTCAAAATACAGGATGACAAAGTCCACGGTGAAGATGAGAGATCCCACTTGGACTATGACATTCTCAATAACACTATCTGGCCTCGCACAGACCGATCTGCCAGTTGTAACATGATAGTGGTGGGCTTCAGCCTTCCAAGACCTAACTTCAAGAACAAAAAGCTGGGCATGAGGTTTATGCTTGCTCCCAGATCACATAGGCCTCTTGGCCTCTTGCATTCAGGCAACTCCCAATGGTTACTTGCAAAGTAAAACTCCCGGGATCCTTTAACTTAGCAGGCAAGAGTCAGGCCTCCGTAAGTTCCACAGTCTCATATTCAGCCAATTTGGTCTTATTGGAAACAATATCCGTGACACACTTGGCATACTTCAGGATTCCCTGCAAAACATCAATTAAAAGTAAGTTAATTTGTACCTGTTTTAGCAGCCCCATGAATTTCTAGAAGCAGGCATCTATGTTTGGGGGAGGAGGTTTTGGCAATGGAGTTTCCTCATCAGTGTTTGGGCTGGGACTGCCAACCTTAATGTTCTTTGCGGTGTTTTAGTCAGCCCCATTCTTCGTCTTTGGGACCAACTTAGTCAACGACCTTCCACTTCTGGTGTTGACTATATTACCTTGCTTTAGGTTGGGATCAGTGTTACCTGGGAGGTTCCCTTGAGGCCTGGAATTTATTAAGCTGGCCAACTGTCCCAACTGCTTCTCCAAATTCTGGAGGTCCTGCTTATTTCTTCTAATCTCCTTTTCCTATATATTCTGGTTTGCCATAATTTACCTCAACACCTCGCTATCAGTCATAGTGTTTAGATTGGCCTGTCTTACAGGTTGTTATACTGGCTAATTCTGATAAGCATTACCACCCTGTGGTCTCTGCTGAGGTGGCCCATGATTCTGCTGATTCCCCCCCCCCTCCCCGAGAAATTCGGGTGGTTCCTCCAATTCAGATTATATATGTTCCCGAACCCTTGATAACCACCTCTATCAGCTTTTCCACAAAGTTTATTGCTTCTGGATTAGCTCCGTAGAATTCAGCAGTGTGGTTACCTCCCCCACAAACATCATACCAACCATTTTGTTATTGCTGTACCATATTGACTGGGGCTGGTTGCTGACCCACAGCTACTGGTGCTTGTTGTTGTAGACCCAAAGCCAGGTTGTTAAAGTTCGTGGTCATCATGTTCTGCATGGCCGATAGTTGAGCCTGCAGGGCAGTTATAGCATCAATTTCTAACACATCGACCTGCTTTTGGACTGCCGATCTGCTGGATCCTCCATTCCATTCTGGGTTCCTTGAGAAATCCTTTTGAGAAGAACATACAATTCATTGTATGTCTTCTCTAATATCTGTCCTCATGTAGTTGAATCAAGGAAAATCTTGGTATTGGGTTATAATCCTTCAATGAAGGTATGGACCAGCACCTAGTTAGCTTGATAATGGTGTGGACAATTGATTAAGAGAGTTTTAAACCTGTCCTAAGCTTTATACAGATTTCTCTGGTTCTTTGCTTGAATCTTAAGATCTCACTCCTAAGTTTGGCTGTCTTGTCGGACGAGAAAAATCGAGTGAGGAACTTACGGGCCAAATCATCCTAGGATGTGTTGGAGTTTGATGGCTCAATTTGTAACCACCTATGGGCTTCCCCCAGCAGTGAGAAGGGGAATAGGGTCATCCTCACATAGTTACGGTTCACCCCCGTAGGAATAAATGTGTCAGTAATCTCTAGAAAATTCTGAATATGGACTTGTGGATCTTCATGTGGTAGCCTGGTGAACTGTCCAGTAGAGTGTAATAGCTGGACCATGTTCTATTCCAACTCCCACCGACCACCGGGCTCAGGTTTGACAAAGCAGATCGTAACATTAGTAGTTCTCGGGATTGCCACATCCCTTACTAGCCTCGGTACCGGTGGTGCAGCTGCAGGTGCTGGCAGTGCAGGTGCGTTATTATCCGCCATGTCCTCTCTAATAAGGTTAACTTTTTCCTTATTATCCTTTTGATCCTCCTGCTCGATGAGTTCATTCGATGGCATTTGGAACAAAACCCTGCTCTCCTCTTTGATTGATGAAAATAGGAATCCTAATGTTCCAACTTATTGATCTATTACCTGTACAACAACACCACTAAGATCAAATGTAGTGAACACCACAAAACAAAATAACTCAGATAATCAACCAATTTACTTCAAATCCCAGGAAAAGGTGCCAAAAACTTGTTGCTCCCCAACACACGCAAGTGTACGTGGACTCACAAGTAATATAGTGTCCTGATTAAGGAGTCGGGTTGTCAAACCCAAGGGATTTAAATGAAATCAGCAAACAATCTCATTTATCACGTTTGAGGTGCTTTTAGTAAACAAATGTGAAGAATAAGTAAATAAATGCAAAGAATAAACAACACCAACATTACCCCAATGCATCAAAGGCTCCCTCCCATTGCGGGGTAAGGGGGGTCGGATGTACGCAGCCTGACCCCTATGTTTAAAAACATAGCGC
>JAABOM020060902.1:0-11472 GCA_011800125.2 Solanum clarkiae
TTTACCACGACCTATATGTGCTTGTTGACCCCTACCTAATGGAGGAACTGACGATGATGATGCAACAGCTGACCCAGTAAATTGTGCTATATCACCCATACGCCTCCTCGGGCAATCTTTTATCATATGGCCTGGCGCAACACATCAATAACAAGAGTCTGTCCCAACACGACATATACCTTAATGACTTCTTCCACACTAGTTACAAGGTTTCCTAGGAGTCATTTGCTGGCCTGCTAAATATCCCGCTGTCCGGGCACCTTGCCCTTCACTTCTTAGACCAAACTGATTTCTCCTAGACCCTGAAGTTGTGATGGAGCACTGGCTGCAGAGTAGGAGGATGATGGCCTAGGTTGTCTATTAAAAAACTGAGGCCTAAGCTCTCTTTAAAGTGGTGTAAACTTCCCTGTAGACCTGACCCTCTTGGACTGCGACTTTTCTAACTCTTGTGTCCTTCTCCTTTGCCTCTAATCCTCCAATTTCTGTACAAAATCTTGCATTGTCTCTATATCTATGTCTTTTTTTAAGGAAGCAATGGTACAGTCTCTAATGAGATATGTATCCAATCTATCCACATATCAATGAACTCTATCTACCATAGTAGCAATTACATTAGGAGCATACCTAGCCAGGGAATTAAATTGAAGGATATACTCCCTCACGCTCATATTTCCTTGGTGGAGATGCAAGAACTGATCTGCACGGGCCTCTCCGATCTCCAACGGCAAATAAAGGTTAAGAAATGCCTCTTTGAACTCCTCCCAGGTAGTTGGAGGTGCATCTATACCCTTAGATTGCTTCCAAGCTTCATATCACAATATAGCCACACCCTTCAACCTATATGTCACTAACTCAACAACTTTTGTACCAGTCACATGCATAACATCTAAAGTGTTTGAAATCTGATCAATAAAATCTTGGGGATCTTCATTAGGATCTGGCCCAGTGAAGGATGGAGGGTCCAAATTAAGGAAATCATATATCCTTGTGCCAACTGTCCTATTCACACCACCTGCACCTATAACCAGACCTTCCTGTCCTTGATCTTGGCTAGTAACTATACGGGTTAATAGTTGGACTGCATTTTTCAGATCCTGCACGGTAGCATCAATAGGTGGTTCTAGGGGAATTTCACTACTTCCAATTTCATCGGGAGGTAGAGGAGTTGGAGATGTCTGTGATAGAGACTCCTCTTGAACCTCATTTTGTTATCTCACATTACTAGGGATACTAACCACAACTTCTACTTCCTTCCCTTTACCTTTGTTTTTCCTGGTTTCTACCATACATGCTATACAAAATAATTTAGGGGTTAGACATAATCCACCTATTACACTTAGATCTATGGTACGATCTAAATAACGAAAAGAAAGTAACAACTCCTAAATGCCACATATCCTCCTGCTTATAAATATGGTGCACAACACATCGATAAATAAGACTTTACATAGACACGACTTTGTAGACTCCCTAGGAGGACCCGCTCTTATACCACTTCTGTCACGCCTAAAGTCCCATTAGGGCGGACTGGCACCCATTGTCGATAAGGCCCAGGAGAATCAACCTGTATCTATGCGCTTTCTATACATATTATAAGGGATTCCAATGTTCAGCATGCCTTTAAGAAAATTAACAATGATAACTAGGCAAAAGGAAATGCATATGGCTAGGCCGTTGGCGCCACGGTGTTTAAAGTACGAGACAAGACCACACTTTAATTTACACAGTCTACAAAGCCTCTAGATAAGGAAAAGAATCTGATAAGGGTCGGGACAGGCCCCACCTCGACTAACTGTACAACACAAGATATAAGCTCTAGACATGCAAAGCTCCAAAGCAACCAGGAGCTTGGTCACAACAACTGGATATCCCGTACTCCTACTGGGGAGAGCTACTAGCACCTGTACCAGCAACATGAAATGCAGGTCCCCCATAAGGGAATTCAGTATGAGATAATGTACTGAATATTTTAGGCAGAAAATACTGTATATGAAGTAACAACTCAAACGAAACTATGCATTGGTGTAGGATAAGGGACCACCTTTAGTTGTACTGTGGGGGACATGTAATTTGTGTTATTTTTATCACTTTACCTTTACTGTATAATCTGTGCACAACATGTAATTCAAATGACCAGCTGATCAGTGGTAAAATTGTATCAGGATCAGCCCTTACTAGGGTCTTTCTTAACCCCTCGGGCTACCCCTTTGATAGGATCGACCCTGGCTAGGTGATTCTTCCACTCCTCGGGCTACCACCCATCAATAAGCAATATACTTTACCTTTCAATTACCTTTGAGATGGTTATTTTGCTGATCACAATATTGGAGCTATAGGATTGTATATATAGCATGTGACATGCTGATAATCATACAAGACAATATTACAATGAAAAGAGTATGTTACACAAATAATGAAATACGTATGAGACGAAACAACTCGTGAACTTTATTTAGCAATAAGAACCCATGTAACTTGGTATTCAAGCATGCATGCAGATTTGAAGGTGACTATGTGTGGAAGCATATGAACTTGTCAAAGAGTGGAGACACATTTAATAGTTGTGTCGGAGTTGGTAAGTACCTTTATGTGCCAAAGAAGAATCTAGATTTCATGCCAAGTAATACGAAGTCAAGTAGCCTCACATACCTCGCTGTACGATCTCTCTATTGCCTTAAGATAACTTTCCCTTCCTCTAAATATTTATCTATAATATAGTAGGTGATAAAACTAGCATTAGAAGCCAATCGGTACATCTTGGCAGCCCAATCTCATAAAAAAATAACATACGAGCAGCAATCAGGTATTTATAAACCCGAGCGTATTCTTTCAACTTTTCCGTCCATAATCGTACTTCTAATACGTATTCTCATATGCATATCATGTGCAGCCTGTTTTAGTGCCATAATAGTCTTACAGCAATGCACAAAGCACAACATATAACAATTCTATGCAACATATAAATGGGCGGCATAACGTTACGTCCCTTTGCTACATTACGACGTTGACGATTCCAAACCTTTACCAACTTCAACCAAATTGTTCCCAAAACATTTATACATACAAATGGTGCTAAAAAAGTTCAAAAACAGTCCTCAAAATTAGTAGAGGACGTGAAACCATAGCCCCCAATTAATCAGCCCATAAGTTTCTATTACGATCACAATTACGATATCATACAAGAACTTACTTTTGCGGACTGTAAAAATGGTGCAGCAGCTTAGCTACATCACTAAAACTATACCTTGTCAAAAACATAAGTCTTACTTCATAATTCAGCTAACCAAGAAGAGATAATCTCCTTAAATAACAAGAAAAGTTCACAATAATCCTTAGGACACTTGCTGTCCAAATTTTTAGCACAAACACACTGTCATATACATCTTGTTTTTCATGGGTTAAGTATAATAAATAGATGGATATTTCCACTTAACTTAGACTTCAAGGTCTAGGTTTCCTGCAAGAACCCTAAAGGGTTGTGTAGGCTTCCTTGTGAAGTGAAATAAAGAGAGAAAAAAGGCTTTAAGAAAGCTAAAAATTACTCAAAAGTAAAATGATTTAAGGTGCTGCTTTGAGCCATTTTTACAGAGTCTCTCAGCCGACTTTCTTTTGATCTTTTGACCACATCATATCACATATTAATAAGCTGATGAGGCAGCAACTTGGCCCTCACACTTGGGCCTAAATGGGTGTCAAAGTTGATGGACCTTGGCTGCCCATTTTTCAAGTTCCTCTTCACTTAGTTTGGGCCCAATTAGCCAAGTGGGTTGTGGTGTACTTGGGACCTTTTATTATTAATTTTGGGCTGAAAATAAAGTCCATTTATGATGCTAAACATGTGTTAAAGTTACACCCTTAACACGGACTTTATGAACATAATCGGACTTGGACAAATTCAACGTTGGGGCTCGTCTCCGTTCAGTTAGCAAATTTAAGCTAAGAAAGTAGGTGACTTACCTTCTAGCTTCCTAAGTCCTACAAGCACCTGACTTCTCTTACTTCATTCAAGGTCGTGATCTCCTCAATTTGACTCAAAACTTATTTACACTGGACTCTCTTCAGCATTAGACATACATATCGCCCTTTAATTTGAGATTCAAGCACTTTTAAAAAGAGGCACTAATTTGAAAAGCCATATCATGATTCATTTGCATAGTACTAGTATTGTAAGATGTGGGATGTTACAGTCCCGTACTTCCCTTTAGGCTCTTTATATTGACTTTTGAGATGAAAGTCCTAAGTCCTATTTCCCTTAGGCTCTATTGTTACTTGTTGTTGTCTTAATTTGTTTCCGCGACCAAGGATGTGTTTATGATATGCTAAAAGGCTTGTTTGGGGCCCCTTTGGGGTTCCCCATTCGTCGTGTCATGTCTAGGCCCTAGGCTTGGGATGTGAAAAACTTGGTATCAGTGCACTAGGTTTATAGATGGTCCTCACAAATCCAATACACCGCATTGAGTAGAGTCTTGTTCATGGTTGTGAAGCGCACCACAACTATAAATAGGAGGCTATGAGGCATTTAAGAAAATGCTTCACTTCTTCATGTCTATGTCGTGCGGTAGAGTTAAATCTGCTAAGGTTTATTTTTTATTCCTCACCATTACATTTCAGAGTATGTCTCAAGCTATTCAAAATGATGGACAAGAAGGCAATCATCCCTCACTTGCAGATCAACTTCCTAACAATGACATATAAAATATGGAGATCTACAATGCCTTATGGCCATTGGCCAAAGTTGTAACCGCTCAACTCAACCAACAAGTGGGTGCCCCTGAGATTACAAATGATAAGAGGGAGGAGAGGAAGGCTAAGAGGGCTCGGTATGATGGTGGTTTTTGAGGTGCTAAGGGTGATCGTTTCCAACAAGGTCACAAATTCCAAGGTCAAACACCCTCTTATGCTCAAAACCAAAAGTTTGGTAGTGACAAGGTGCCTAACCCCAAAGCTCAAGGTGGTAACGATGGAGTGACTCGCCCTCGATGCCTAAAATATGGAAGGAATCATGCTGGCACATGTATGAGGAACACGGGTGCATGTTTTTGATGTGACAAGATGGGTCAAAAGATTATGGATTGTCTATATGCTAAATGAAAAGGTAAAAAGGATAGCCGTCTAGGATGTAGTGCTCATGGAACTCAAAGGGAACAGTGTGGTGCCAAGGGTAGAGTTGTCATTTTCTTTCCTTAGTGTCCAAGGTGTAGGAAGAACCATGGTGGCATTTGCTGGAGAGGATCGGGTGGTTGCTTTACTTGTGGAAAAATGGGGCACCAAATCTCTGAGTGTCCTTATATTGCTAAAAGAGGTAAGGAAGGGTGTCTTTGAGGTCAAGTGGTTTCAACAGGGCCAGTGCAAGATGCCCAAACCTCAGAAGGAGGTTCATATGGAAACTGATTCGATGATCTTCAAGAGAAACATTGTCACTGGTATGTTAAAGGTTTTTGATTATGATGTGTATGCTTTATTTGATTCGGCTGTCACTCACTCTTTCATTACTCCATAGTTACTTTTATATTTCATATGTGGTCCCAATTATAGTGTGAACTTGAGGAAGTGTCTGGCCCCAATGGTGAGTCCATTATTGGTGGAAGGGTCTATAGGGATTATTCCGTGTTTATATTGCATAATGTATTGCCTTGTGATTTTGCTGAACTTGACATGTTAGATTTTGATGTTATTCTTGGGATGGGTTGGTTACACGCATAACATGCTCCATTTATTGTAGGACACACAAAGTTAGGTTCCAAATTCCTAATGAGCCCGTCTTTGAGTGGGAAGACCATGATTTAGTGGTTAAGGTAGGTTCATCTCTTGTCTTAAGGCCTAGAAATTGATTTCTAAGGGTTGCATTTACCATCTTGTAAGGGTTAGGGATGTTGAGTCTAAAGTCCATCCTATTGAGTTGGTTTCGCTGGTAGCTGAATTTCTTGATATCTTTCCTGATGAGCTTCCCGATGTTTCTCCCGAAAAGGGAAATAGATTTTGGTAAAGATCTCCTCCCCAATACACAACTCATTTCCATTTCTCTTTACCGTATGGCCCCGGCAGAGTTAAAGGAGTTGAAGGACCAATTGAAGGATTTGTTGGGAAGGGTTTCATAAGGACTAGCAAGGCACCTTGGGGTGCACTAGTGTTGTTTGTAAGAAAGAAAGATGGCTCACTTAGAATGTGCATCGACTACCGGCAACTCAATAAGGTCACTATAAAGAACAAGTATCCTCTACTAAGGGTAGATGACCTATTTGATCAACTACAAGGGTCTAGTCATTTTTCTAAAATTGATCCTTGTTCCGGATACCACCAAGTGAGGGTGAAGGAGTCTGATATTCCAAAAAAGGCTTTCCGGATTAGGTATGGGCATTTTGAATTTGTGGTGATATTATTTGTTTGATAATGCACCGGCGGCATGTATGGACCTCATGAATAGGGTCTTTAAACCCCACCTTGGCATATTGGAGTGGTGTTCTAGGATGATGTTTTGACTTACTCCCGTAGCGAGAAGAGCATATGATACTTTTAAGGGTGACATTACAAACCTTGAGGAAAGGAAATTGGTTACTAAGTTTGATAAATGTGAGTTTGGGTAAAGCATAAGTGATAATAATTAGACCTAGACCTTGAGCCCGCTTTGCTAGAATTGAAGGTATTGGTGAAGGAGGGAAATGTGGAGGTTTTCTCCCAATAGGGAGATGGTGTCCTTAGGTATCAAGTAGGTTGCGATTTTTTTTTTACAGTTGATTGGGTTGATGTACTTGATCTTGAAAGAGACACATGATTCATCCTATTCTATTATTCCCGATTTTACAAAGATGTATGGAGATTTTAGGGAGGCATCTTGGTGAGGTTGATGAGATGGCTTTGATTGGACTGAGTTTTGTTATGGATGCCATAGAGAAAACGAGGCTTATAAAGAAATGTCATGCCCCATTTTCGAACCAGTCGAAATAGCTCATAACATAATGCGATCATGCTCTCTGATTTTTGAAAAATATGTTTAGAGTCACCACCTAATTTTAATAAAAATATTAGGAAACCAATTTTAAAAATGTAAATGTAGAATCTGTTTTGATTTGCAAAACCAGTAAAATTCTAAGGGTCTTGGTTGTTTGAGAGGAAGGTATTAGGCATTCCTCAGATCCTATCCGAAGATAGTCCTTAAACTTAGGTTAGAAAAATAAATTGGTGATAAATTATTCAATTATTATTTCTTAAAATTAGTGTTCTTGATTCCGAACTATTTTGGAACTCGTTTTGATCCAAAATATTGGGCCAACAGCTATTAGGATCATCACCTCGCTCGGAGACTCATAAATTAGGAGTCAACGTCCCCTGGCTGTTCTCGTTATTACTTCAATTTTGTTTCTTTGACACTAATAGATAAATATATATTTCATATATGTGATTGTTGATATAGTGACTAATCTGTTGTCATTTTGTGAAGATTCATTTATTTAGATTAGTGCTCTTTGTCAACGTTGATGTTGTATATTTATTTATTTATTTGATAATATTTTATAATCATTATTTAAAAGATTTTGAAATAGGACAAAGTTCTTGGAGATTTTTCTCAAAACTTTCGGAAGATTTTTGAAACTAGATAATCACTTTTATAAATATTATTTAGAAACAAAGTGAATTATGGCCTCACTCTGCAAAATTTATGTCACGCCCTAGGAGGGTACCCTAGATGTAACCGGCACTCAGAAACTATTGCTAGTCCCCAAGCAAACCACCTGACCTCATCACATTTATTCATCCATAAATCTACTATCAGTGAAAGACATAAGGAAGATAAATGGGCTTATCATCATCTAATCTAGTCTCAACATAATAGTATCATAAAAGGCTAGTAGAAAGAAACCAGCTCAACAAGTCTTTACGTCAACATTCTACTCTAGTCTATGAAGCCTCTATCACTATCAAGTGGTGCCAATGACAGACCCATGACTAGCTCAATCAAAATAAAGCTAAGTAAATCTAACTCTAAAGCAACATGGAAATAAATATAAAGAATCCTCCGAAGTAAGGGAGACTCACCAATTAGCTGAACGTCTCGAATCCTCAACGGTGCACCTGTTGACGTTCTCCAAATCATGTTTACATCATAAAATAATGCAGTCCTAGAGGGGAATGTCAGTACGTGGAATTTACTGGCATATAAAATAGCTGAGTGAAACCGAAACTGCTAGAATAATATGACAATAACAATCAACTCAATATAGAAATCAGTTAACAAGTCAAATGTCTATCTAAAGAAAGAATAGAGAGTAAACAAATGACCCATCATATCCATCACCTTATATCATTACATTAACATCAGAGTACTATCAAGAGAGAATCCTATATGAGAGTTTCGGTGACCTACACCCATCAGCATAAGCTAGTGATGGTACAATGAAGCGATGTTGTAGTGGCATCCGCCCAGTACCTTACCGGGGTAGAAGGCTTACATCATTGGACCCAAAATAGAACTAACATTAAGTCCTCTTTTGGGATTGAGAAAACATTCCCTGCTTACGGTCAATCCTCACCTACGCTATCCATATAGTTATGAGTGCGAGTGGGACTCACTCTTACCCATTTTAGTACTCAATACTTCTCCCATAGACTCAACATGCTCATAAACATTAACATCCATCCTTTGTCATCATTTAGTCTCCTTCAGACTAAGACATTAATCCATTATTCATTCATTAAGGTGATGGAATTTGAAAATATTTCTTTAGAACTACGTTCAACCTCCTTGAGGTTCTCAATTCATTATCATCCACCTTCAATTCGTTCAATTCAGGACTTAGAAAACATCATTAAGGAACAATTGGATAGACAAATTGTTAGATTTTATTTATGGAGACTCAAGAGACTATTAAGTTCTATTAATTTATCAATCATTCTTACATTCACAATCACAATCTCTATCCACATCCTCGGTCAAGGTTGTAGAATCAATCCCTATCTTCATTCATGCAAGCTTTATGAAATAGTAAGTAGGATTTATGCAATATCTCATGAAAATATTCAATTCAATAAAATAAGTTATGATGATCATCAACATATGAAAATACATGTAATAGATATAGGTTTCAAGAAAATAATCAAGAGTCATGCATGTAGACTCAAGAACCTTCAAATCTCATCTAAGACCATTTACAGGGCACATGAAAAAACAATCCCATCTTTTCGTTTAGCCTTAATACCTGAAAAGTTCACATCACAATCAAATTTGGATGAATACTAGCTTTCTTGGAGAAAATCCCCGATCTCATTAGTTCTTTTAGAGAGAAAGAACTTGGAAAGACATTATTTGAAGGGATTCTCCTTGATTGTTGAATTCTTGACTTAGAATTTTTAGAGTCTTGATGAAAAACCTTGCATTCTTGAAAAAGAAGAATCAAGAAATCCTTTCTTGGGATTCTTGAATTTGTCTTCTTGAAACCTTAGGTTATGGTGTAAGGCTCTATAAGAGATTCGTGAATAGATAAAGAAATTTGGGTTGGGTAGATTGAAATTTATGAAGAATAACTCACCTTGAGGATGAATCTGGAAAGCTAATCCTAACTTGATGACTTTCTTGATGATTCTTGAGCGTTTATCTTTAGGAGTGAAGGGAGAGGATTTTGGTAATGAAAACTGATGTTTTATGCATTTTGGGACCTTAAATAGACCTCCAAAGGTTTTAGAACAAAAGTAACCTCAAAATAAAAGGAGAAACGACATCATGGCTATCCAGTGAGGGTTCACGTTTGGTCCACGCGTGGAGCTGTCGCGGACCTTCGGGCAACTCTGCACCTCTTCACTAAAATGGTTATAACATTCTACTCTGAACTCTGATTAAGACAAAATCAGATGCGTTAGAAAGATAATTCAAATATCTTCGATTTGATATATTATGGGTCACATAACTCATGATATAATCATTTAAAGTTGACCCTTCTTTCGAGTCATACAAAAACTTAGTTGCTAGAAATTCTTTGGACTTGGCTTGGTGTAAAAGATCCCTTATGACTCTAAATAACACCTAATATATTTTAAATACTTAGGAATTGATCCTAGCATGTATATATAACTTACAAGTCATTGGTTCACCTAACTTTTATAAAATCTTACATTAGAACTACGACCTCATATCATCTCCAATTTTATTCCCACACTAAGAAATCAACTTTAACATATATGCTCAATTAAGAATTATCAATTAGAATCCTATATTATATGAAGGATGAATCAATCTTAGCTAAAAAAATTGGGGTGTTATAATTTAATATTTATATAATCCCAATAATTAGGCCACCTTAAGTTTTACGCTAATTTTCTCACATGTAATGTAATATTTTTATTTGGGTCATTTTAAATCTTTTAACGGATTTTCTTTAAATAAGAAAATAAAAAGTATTTGAGAATTTTACATTTCCTTGACTAATTTCTTACACACCATTATATCTTTTCTAAAGAATGTGACTCCAGTATTATATTATTTTCTTAACATAACTTTTTGAGATTTTAGAATTTCTTTTTGAAAACAGGTTCAATAATACAAGGTATGTATATGTATACTTCTACACAAGGTATATATATTATCTTAATTTTCTCTATACTTAGTTCATTATTTTCTATAAGTCATATTCTTATTTTATATCCATCATTATTTTATGAATGTTATTTATTTATAGGCAAAACATAAAATTTGACATCATGCCATATTTTTACTATAATATGCAGTTATTAACATATATAAGGCACATACATAAAATAATAATCTCCACGTATTTTTGAAAACAACCATAAATATATTTTATTTTATTTTATATCTATACAAGGTCCAAAGATCTTACAGAGTATTTTAAACTTTTATCATTTATTTGACTTCAAAATCCCCTTTTTTTTTATTTAACTTTCACTTTCACCCAACTTACGTGTATATCTTCTCATTTGAACTTGACCAATAGCTGGAACAAAAATCTCGCTGACAGGAGTCAGAGGGCGAGATTGATAGCCGAAATTTTTGAATCTCGTGAATTTTCATCTCAGATTTTCAAGTTTTTATATCACTATTGTACACGAGTTCGTAAAGGCACGGCTACAAAAAACGATGTTGGAAAGACTAATATGTTATGAAGCAACATTCTTGAAGTATGAAAAGTTTTTCATGCTTTATTTGTGGAGTAAAAATCAAAATAAATATAATCATTGCATCTCTTGCCTATATCTTATCTTTAAAGTTGTAAATGTTATAAGACATATCTTAGAAAATAACTTTTGCCTATAAAAAATTGATTGACATTACTTCAAGTGGGTGATAGCAGTTCCTGTTTCAAATAATGCATGAAAAATATCTATTTCAGTAGAAATTATTGTTTAACCAAAAATTGATTTAGTACTTTAAAACAATATTCACAAAAACCATGAAATTTTTTTATATATATATATATATAAAATAATAATAATAATAATCTTAAAAAAATTGCACATTATGGA
>JAABOM020060903.1:0-11472 GCA_011800125.2 Solanum clarkiae
GATCTTTGAATCCAATCTTGTTCTTGGGTTTCCTTGAAATTAAATTGGGGCTTGATGGAGGCTTTTGAGAGAATTGAGAGTATACTTGAGATGAGAGTAATGAGTTTTTTCCTTTGGGATAGGTTTAGGTCTTTTAGGAAGATTAGGATAGCATTGGAAGCCTAAAAAGGGCAGTAGAGTAATCAAAATTTACGAAGACGCCAGTAATGAACGGATGGAAAAATTGGCAAAGCATTGTCTCACTGGATACTTGACTAGCCGTGTGGCACTCCACAGGTCATGTGGAATGCCCGTGTGAAGTGCCTTAGTAAAAAAAAAGGAAGTTGGGAAAATTGGAAAAATTGACGTCTCGTCACTTTGACGGGCCACTTCATGGACCGTGTGGTGTTACACAGACCATTTACTGGTCAGTCCCACCTCACTTAGACAAGAAAATTTTGTAAGCCACCACACGCCCAGGTTCCACGGGTCGTCACACTCCACATTGCCCGTCAACAGTGCCCATGGCACCACCCTTAGCCACATTTTCCCCTAGTCCAACAAGCTCCCTTTGGCATGCCTTGTGGCCATCCCCACAGTCAGTGGTGAGCCACATGGCCTGTTCCATTGGCCGTGTCACCTTACTATCAAAAAAATTGTGAATCAATGTATAGATTCCAGTCCTCTTTCCTTTTTTTTTAGTGCTAAAAATGGTCTTTTCCAACCCCATCTGCACCAAATGGCTCGTCAAAGGCCACACTGGCTGTCAAGAAGTCTGTGTGACAACACTGCACGAGAGGGTCTCACAAAAACAATCATAACTCCTTCATCCGACCTCGGAATGAGGTGAAACCAAGTGCATTGCGAAGTAACACAAAGGGATTTCATTTGACGTATTGTGGGCCACCCAATTCTAAATGTGCTAAAAGTTATGCTAGTTTAAAGTTGACCCTTTCATGAACCATCACCCAAAACTCAACTTTTAGGGAAGTCTTGAACTCGTTTAGATATTAGGAGTCTCCCATGAACCCATGCACCCCCAACCTAACCAAATGAGGCTTGTAACATGGATATACAAGAGCATAAAGTTATGGGTTGTCACATTTCTTATGAACAACTTCATTCTAATATTCTTATTCTTTTCAACTCTTACCAATTTAGCACAATACATTCGTAAATGAGCCCTCGGGTCTCAGATGCCATTATATAGTTCAAATTTTTGAATCCTTCAGGTAACTCAACATCTGGGTGCATGGACACATCTTCATAGCTCAAGCCAAACTACCCCTTTACTTTCTTCTACATGTCGCATTTGGTTGGTCAGACTATCAAATCTTTCATTTAGGGATTTAATCAACACATCCTTTTGAGAGGATTCTGATTTATGATGGTCATGGATAAAAGGGGAGGTCTTGGCATATATATGATTATGGGAATGAGTTATAGAGGCATGGGCTTTTAAGATGTTGGTACTGGACTTAGGAGGCATATCTTGAATATGGTAGGATTTTGTGGGTGCAATGTTGGTTCATAACTGCTTAATTGATATACATTTTGATAACTGTAATTTGAAAATTTGGTGCTTAAAGGTGGTATATAAGTAGAGTTGGATTGGATTTGGGAGGTTGAATTAATAGGTGGAAGATGATCTAGGAGGGTAATTTAAATTGTAGCAATTGGGTCATCCATATCTTCTCTAAAAAAGGTGTCGAGAGAAATGAATAGTCTAGCCAGCTTGCGCATATTGGCCATTTCATCCTCCAATTCCTGAATTTTCCTTGCTAAGCTTAAAGTCAGATCATCAGACTAAAATCCCCTTTCAGAAGTCTCAACTCTTTTGATAGCATTGTGTTAGTCATTTTACCTTTTCTTTTATGACTTAAACTTGGGGGGTAGGAGGAGGTTCTTTTGATCGTGTGTGGTAGGCCAGAGTGTGCAAAAAGATCAACCTATGGGAAGGGAAGACCTGAAAAAATAATATAAAAAATAAGAAGAAAGAAAAAAATCAAGTTAGTGACATAAATAAATAGCATAAAAACAACACATTAATTTGTAAAAATGAACGTCTTAAATGCAAAAAGTCTCGTTGATCCAGAGATAGGCATAAAACGACATATAAGTGATTCAATATAACTAAATCAAGCCTAAATTTGTTGATTAGAGTCTAAAGTTAGGAAATAAAATTTAAAAAAATAAATGAACTATTTTATTAATAATAATTGTTACAATTTGGATAATAATTTAAAAAAATATATATGAAATCTAAGGGACCATGGGGTAATAAGTGGGAAAAAATCCTAAACTTTACTCTCTTCTCCAGCATGAATTCAGCATCATAAACCTGCAAAATAGAAAGATAATTTTTCTAAACTCCATTTTAACACTATCTAAGGCTTGAATTTGTTCTCATAATTCACATTGACACATATTATGTAATTTTTGTCTATAGGGTGATTGGACCCTTCAGACTTAAATAGGGTGGCTACTATGATATAGATTGACCCCAAGGGTCAAACTACCTAAGGTTTATGCATGCATGACCTAGTTTCAGGGGTGGATAAAACTTTATCTTAGGTTTCTACAAGAGTGGGTTAGACACAGACTAGAATTTCCTATGTGAGAAGATGCATGGTCCCACGGTAGCAAAACTATCCGCTTATACCATACTTATGCCATCTCTCTAGACCTTGGTTTTTGAAGAGAATTTTATAAAAAGCGCAAAAGCACAACATCACAAGGAAAGAAAAAAAAATGAAGAGGTTCCCAAGTGAGAGAAAATATGAACGAAATTATAGTTAAGATAAAGCAGTAACAGCTACCACCAAATTAAAGCAGTAATAAGCAAAGTAATTAAAAATTATGACATAGATATTTAAAGTAGTAAATAAAGGGGAGAGAAAAGGAAAGAGGTTAGGGAGTTATGTTAGTGGGGAAAAGGGAAAAGGGAAGTTAGAAGGGATGTTAGTGGAAATGGGAAAAAAAGCAATAAAGTTAGTAAACATATAATAATAAGCAAATAAGGCAGTTAATATGCAAATTAAGAAAAAGGAAGAAGGGAACGGATTGACATACATATAAAAAATAAACCCACATAAAAGACAAATACCTAATGGTTAGAACCTAGAATCCCCAGCAAAGTTTCCATTCTGTCGTGCCCCTTGTTTTTTCGTGAAAAGACGCGAATTTGGATGACATCGTGGCAACTACTTTTTTGAAATTTTTAAAAATTAGAAGAATCACCGCCTAATGTTCGGGTGCATTAGGACACCATTTTTAACCTAAATTTAAATTGAAGTTCAAGTCACCAGAAATAGGGCAAGGGTTCAAATTACCTCGAAGGGAATATGTTAAGAACTTTTGGAGGTCCGCAAGTGCAGGTCCCGGCCGTATCTCATGTCTTATATGAGGGTTGCAAATAACAAGTTGGGTTTCTTATTTTAAAAATCCTAAATTAATGCTAAGTGATAAATTATTTTTATTTTATTTTATTTTATCAATAGATGACGAAATAAAAGTAATTGAACAAGTGATTAATTCTAGGTGATACATCAAATTGACTTGATTAAATAATATTAATAAAGAAACTTGATTATTAATTTTAAGTAAGTGATCAAGTAATTTTACAACACAAAATTTTATTCTTTATTTAAACTAAGATATAAGTGATCATATTATAACATGAAAAACTATTTTTATTATCTTATTAATCTAAGTTACCGCATAAATCGGTAGCCTCTTCATTTTGCATTGTCTTCTCAAGTTTTAAAAAAGACTAGACAATAGTTTTTTAGAAGGAAAGATTTAGTGAAATCTTGTTTAAAAGAACAAAAATAAAATTAAAAAGTAATAATAATAACATATAGCACGTAATTCCCCGCCCACAATCAATAGTAACCCTGATTTTCACTATATTTTATTACATCATTTTTACTAAAAAAATAAAACTACAATAACATAATACAAATAGACCTTTGAAGTCATCCTCCTCCCATCCCAAGAGACTCTTCACTTTAACTTGAATTTAAAACCTGCTACACAAAAACGAAAGGAGTAATATGCAAAAATAATAATAATAATAATAATAAAAATATTTACCAGTTAAGAAAAGTCTTAAAGGATAGAGAATAATCAGAGAGTTCTTCCTTCTTCTTTTCTTTTTGAGAGGGAGGAGAATATTAAAGGGATATAGATTATTTCTTTTTCATATGAATTTTCTCAAGAATGTCAACCTTTTAAAGTAAAATCTTTTAGAATATAGGAAAAACTTTTCCTCTGTTTTCTTTGTTTTTTGATACTGTGTAAACGAGAAAAATGTATTTAATGGGAAAGAATAGTATAGAGTACGTATGAGAAGTGTAAATCATCTAGGAAGTAAGGAGTTGGAGAGTAAAGAGATGATCCTCACTGAAAAAGAGAAGCCTCATTTATATATTGGAAAGAGTTGGTCTCTATTGTAGGTTAAAAGCAAAAAAAATATATCAAAAGTCACTGAATCAATCAAGCTAGCATTTCCTTAATTAGACAAATTATCCAAGGAAATAAAAATACAGCCTAAAATAAACAAGTACCCAGCTGTATTGAAAGGTAAATTGTATATGTTTATAAGGATTTCCCCGAAAATAGATCACTCAATAAAATCAAGGTAATCAAATCAATTTTAACATAATATCAGTTAAGATATTATCCAAAATTGAAAAAATTGAGATTGTCATATTTAAAGGGACCATTGGAAAAGGAAAACAAATCAAACTTTCCATGGACTTGTGTATTGAGATTGTATCAATCAGCTAAGGAACGAAGACATGCAATAGCTAAAGAAATACACCAAGATTACCACAATAACTGAGTGCTACGATACTCCTTCAGTTTTGCAACAAAGCTAAAAGAATCAACAAAAGTCAAGCATGAGAATTTGTCTCAGAACTCAAATCTAAACGAGTACAGGATTACTATTAAATTATTGAGCATCTAATTAAACATTAAGGCTTTCATAATGTTACTTTAAAAAGGTTAAAATGAAAAATTAGTAGATAAGGCCAGTAGAAGATTGTTAGTTTTTCAAGAAGAATAAGGCAAGAAAATCATAATGAGTGGTGCATTTATCAGAACCTATCCATAAGGAAAACAAGCAACAGAAGAGGCGAAGTGGGAAAGTAATAATTTTTTTTATTTTCCTTGATATCCCTGTATGAAAAGGGCTGCTATTCCTTCATATGTCCAGATTTGGTGGATGTTATGGCTAGGCAATACGGAGAAGAAAAAGAGAAAGTGAAAGGAAGGATTTTGGGGGTTTTCGGAGAGGGGAAAATAGGAAGAGGGGGATGGTAGATTTCACTGGAGTGGCAACGTGGGGGAAAAGGGGTTGGTCCACCACATGCAGAGGTGGGGGTGGTTGTACGGTGGTGAGAGAGGAAGAAAAAGGGTCTCGATGATATTTATTGCGAGTTTCGATGGGTGGAGATATGGAGTCACCGGCTATTGCTTTTATGGCGCTGGCGATGGGAATCAACGGCAAATGGTGGAAAGGGGAGAAAAGAGGTGGTCGGAGGCAGCTTGATGGCGGTGGAGAAGAGTAGTGGCAAGGAGAAAGTTGGGCATGGTTTTGTTTACTGGTAAGTGAAAAAAATTAATATGGGTTAGGGTTATTGATATGTATAACTAAAAAAGGAAATAAACTAGAGATTTGATATGGACCATTGATCAACACAAACGAATGGATGACATTAAAATTAGAGTGATGGGTCAGATTTCAATTATTCTGATGGGTCAAATAAATTGGTTAAATGGAATTGGGTTTGGGATTGAAGATTGAGAAACACATTTGTAATACCCAAGAAATTACCAAAATACCCCTAGCATGGAATCATGCCCATAATGTGTCTTTCCAAGCTCCAATAGAAAATCCGAGACCGAATTTGTGATCAGTACAAAAAGCTAAGTGGAAAAATGATCTCAACCTGATTTTAGAGCAACCTAGTTGAAAAATTACTTTTCGTAATTATATTCAAGAAAGTGTGTTCCGCCTGGGGCACGGACCTACACTTCGAATTTTTCTTAAACTTCCTGGAAAGAACGTATTCTGAGAAATTCATGAAATACACATGTCCGCACCCTAGGCGCGTCGTGGACAGAGTATTTCGAGATCAAATTTAATTCTTTTAATTTGGTAAGGGAACTTTGGTCATTACTCGACCCCTTCTAAGGCAGTAAACGAGTATAAGAGATCTTTTATATCAAGTCAAGTCTAAAGAATTTCTAGCAACTAAATTTTTATATGAGTTAATAGAAGTGTCAATCTCAAATGACCATATATCTTAAAGTATAATGAGCTAGGTGACCCATAATATATCAAATTGAAGATATTTGAATTAGCTTTCTAATGCATCTAATTTCACACTAATCAGAGTTTAGAGTAGAAAGATATGACTATTTTAGTGGAGGAGTCTTGAATTGTCTCAAGGTTAGCGCCCTAAGCGCGTCGTGAACAGAACGCGGACCCTTACTGGATAAGCAATGACAGTTGTTTTCATTTATTTTGAGGGTAATTTTATCCTAAATCCTTTGGAGGTCTATCTAAGGTCCTAAAACACAAAAAAATCCATTTTTCATAATCAAAAACCCTCTCCTTCACTCTTAAACAAGAATGCTCAAGAATCATCAAGAAAGTCATCAAGTTAGAATTTGCTTTCAAGATTCATACTCAAGGTAAGTTATTCTTCATAGAATTCAATCTACCCAACCTGAATTTCCTCAACTATTCATGAATCCCTAATAGAATCTTAAATCATAACGTAAGGTTTCAAGAAATGAATTCAAGAATTCCAAGAAAGGAATTCTTGATTCTTCTTTTTCAAGAATCAGGGTTCTTCATAAAGAACTCTAAATATTCCAAGTCAAGAATTCAAACTAATCTCTCAGGTACATAAGGCTATCCAAAAGTTATCCTCTTACTATTTTGAAACTTAAATCACTAGTTTTCGTTCAGGATTTTAGTTACAAGTTGAGATCAAAGTTCCCTGTATTCTTAGCCAAGTTCATTGAAGAATTGTTCATGCATATTCTCTTGATAAAGATCATGACTCTTTCTGATTTTACTACTGATTCAAAACATTGAGAAGATTTATAATCATGGTTCAAATTATGAGAATCCTATATCTATTTCATGAAAAGTTATAAGGTTTATAATTTGAGTTAAGTCGGGGCAATATTTGAAGTTTGTATTTTGTAAGATAGTTGAGTAATGCATATATGTCTTTAAGATAACTGTAATAATGCCTTTTAAGTCAAAGAAAAGAGACCAATTGAGAAAAGTTTAAGAAAATCTAAAGTTGGGCTAAGTCCCAAAAAATTAATAAAGCATTTTGAGAAGTCTTACTCTTGACGTTATGAGCATTATAAAAGTATTTTGGAAGTAGTATTGAGCACCGATACGAGTGAGAGTAATCATAACTTGAACTCAAAAACTATGTAGTCAGCGTAGGATAGGATTGTACCAGAAGACAATTTCTTACTTGTCACTGAGATGGCCCAGTTTTGGGATGAATCCACTCCCCTAGTTTTTCATCCCCTACCCCGACAAAGTATGGGACGGCTCTGCCAGTATGGGAAATATGTTGTATCACTACGAAGCTCATAGTGGTGGTTGTCGGTTAAAGAAACTTCCCAAGTTAAAGCAAGTTAGTTTTACAATTATACTTTCAGTATATGTTATATTTTCAGCATATATTGCATTCATTACTTATGTTTTTCATCTTGAGATATGTTGTATTTACCTTAAAAGTATTGCCTAACCCAAGTTTCCATTTTAGCCATTTTATATACTGTACATTCCACGTATTGACGGCTTTGATGCTATATTATTTTATGATGCAGATTCAAGTATCCACTTGACAGCAGATATTCAGTACATCAGCTTTCCAGAGGCAACGGGTGAGACCTCTTTGCTTTCAGAGGACTCTAGTCAGTGTAGTTTAGGTATTTTATTTTACAGTCAGGCAGTCGTGGGTCTTGTTGTGGCACCTATGACAGTAAAGTAGAGCCTTCATAGATAGAGTTAGTTAGTTAGTCTAGTCTTTCCTTCAGACATTTTAAGCATTATTACTAATGTATTAAGAGATGCTTTTAGATTTTGTATAAAGCATGATTGAGACACTTGAGTTTTACTATATATATTTTAAAAGGTTCATCTTTTAAAACTTCTGGATGCATATTAAAGTTTCTAGTCGAGTAAGTCAGCTAGGCCAAGGGTTCGCTTAGGGGCCAGCAATGATTTCTCAAGTGTCAATCACATCTAGGGTGTAGACTCGGGGTTTGAAAAACTTGGTATCAGAGCACAAAGTTCAAGTGTCCTAGGTATCTATGAAGTCGTGTCTGTAGGATCTTACTTATGGTTGTGAGAGCCCCACTTCTATAAATGAGAGACTATTGACATCTAAGAAATGTTTCCCTTCTTTCATATTCTAAATCATGCAATAGAGTTACTTCCTAAGGAACTTGTCTATACTTGTGTGCTTGCCAGATTCGTTTGACTACCTCTCATAATTCATGTAGTTGAACAGAAAATTTCAGATCCTTATTGTTGAGTTACCTTCAAATAAAGTATTCAGAAAGCAAAGAGACTACACTAGGCTTAAGAGGAGCCAACTAGTGTTCTTAAGTTTATAGATCCAAAATAATGCACTCTTATTCATATGAATCATGCGTTTGAGTTAGAGCAAGACAAGATGAATTTCCAGACTTTATTCCCTAAATCGTTCTTTAGATGTTATTCTTGAGAGGAAAGTTAAGTTATGCCTCTAAATACTTAGTAGTATCCCCTCCCCTTGAGAGAAGGTGATTGAAGGTCTTTGTAAACCATATGTGGTAGAATGATCCTAAAGCTAGAAAGATGTAGAAATCACGAAGAGTGGAAATAGTAACTTCTTAAAGTTAGTAGCTAAGAGTCATGTGGTGATAAGTCGAGTTTCTTATAAGTTTTGGTTAAAGAGTAGTAACTATCGCCTAGCTTTTATGATAATGTAGAGGAAGAGTTGTTAGTTTGTATGAGATGGTGCACACTCAAATATGAAATGATTTGATATTGAAGTAGCAGTGTGTTAGTAACAATAAGCGTATATGTTGAATAGCAGAACATAGGGCATAAAGTAGTAGATCTAAACTAGGCTCATGATTTTGAAAAGAGAGTCATATGAGATTTATAGAGTTATGAGATTAGCTAGGTAAGGAGGTATAATGGATGAGTGGATATTATCTTAACTTATAAAGAGAGTATGATAGTCGACTATAATTAGATGGACCATGGAAAACGATTTATTTCGTACCATGAGATTTGGTGATCTAACATTTGTTGACTTTATCTAGTAGTTTAGAGTTAGTATAGTGTGTGTGTGTGTGTGTGTGTGTGTGTGTGTGTCTATATATATGAGAAGTGTAGATATACATGTTTAGTATTAAACCTTAATCTTGAACTTTAAGTGAGTATCATGAAAAGAGGGGACAGCAGGACGAGAACGACACTATTAGTTGGAGATTTGGTCTAGTCGGCTTGACATAGCATAAGTAAGAGATTAAGATATTGTCTTGAAAGAAGTGTATGGTTATGAGTATGGAAAATGTGACCCTTAGATGAAAATAGTGAATTGATGCTAAGTCATTAGGTAAGAAAAAAGGGCTAAGATATCCAAGGTAGTCTATAACAGTGAGAGATTTTAAGTTTATGATTTACAAGGGTACCTAGATAATACATTCATATGTCAATATGGAGCAGGCCAATGTAGACATTCTCTACTACCCTTAAGAGTTGGGTCAAAGG
Organism: Solanum clarkiae; assembly: GCA_011800125.2. Classification (NCBI taxonomy): domain Eukaryota; kingdom Viridiplantae; phylum Streptophyta; class Magnoliopsida; order Solanales; family Solanaceae; genus Solanum; species Solanum clarkiae. The sequence continues at coordinate 9,791 of JAABOM020060903.1, forward strand.
AGGATAGCCATAGATAATAAGGAATCTCCCGTTATAGTCCAAGTTTTCTTTGGTCAAATGTATAGGAACATCGGAGATGAGTGTTAGCAGACTAAAAGGAAGAGGTTAGATCATAAGAGTCATAGAAGGTACTTCTAATGTCAATAAGAGCAACATGTATAGATAGATGCCTACAAGGATAGAGGGAAGTTAAGAATATTACCTCAGAAGGAAGTTTTAGCAGCAGTTTCCTATCTTTGAGTATTAACTAATAGGAGGATATACACATTGTGTATATGGTGGTGCTTCAATTGTGTGTGTATTGTACTTATAGCCTAGTGAAGAGAATCCGTTCACAGGTAGAAAGGTGACCTTTGAGCTAAGGGGAGATGGTTAGGCAATAAATCAAAGTAGATCTTGAAGTTTTGATAGTGTCGAGTCTATTAGAATAAGACATTGAGGCTTTCTATCTTATATATTCCTTATACTTCATTATGATGATATTTTATTTCTATTTTATGTAAGGGAATCATGCCCATAATTCGAACTCATGCACTTCATGTTAATCTATGTTCATGCTCAGCTCTTAAAGTGAGAAGTGATATCTTCACTCAGCAATTCCGATCTTACCTCATCAACTAATAGTTTCTAGCCCTATGTTACGCAAGATAAGACTTGAGCTTCACAGCATATACAGTTCCATAAACTCGTGATAAGCCCTAAAACACTAGTGGCATCATAGTACATTATGAATGTTCTCATATCAGTTTTCCTGGATGCGTCGTGCTTACGATATTATGCCCTAAGCCCTCCTAATAATTATTTCTTTTGGTATTGATAGTGGTGTGGATGATAGTTGATGAGTTGGGTCAGATAAAAGGGGAGGGGTATCACTTAGGGTGACAATTATAGTGTGCTTATTCCATTTAAGGTTACAGATAGAGATGAGACCTAGTTGTATGTAACAGATAGGTAAGAGTATATTAGTGTGCCTCCTGAAAGGAGTTAATAAGATCGTGGATGTAACGATGTTATTACGAGTTTAAAGATTCTTGGGAATGTTGACCTCTAAGAATCTATAAAGTGATTAGAGTGATAAGCTTGAGTGTGTGATCACCATTGAGTGAGTGATAGTTGTAGACTATCGATGACTTTTGGCAATGAATTCCAAGTAGATGTATGGGAATAGTATTCTCTATAAGAAAGTCTCTACGGAAGTGCAGAACATAATCCTTATGACTAAGATTGGTATAAGTATGACCACCTTATAGGTAGCACTTTGTGACCTTGAGGTAGGCTTGAACATGATAAAAGTATGCAATAGACTTAGGTATTGATGAGAGTTATAAGCTTCAGTTAATGAGGGCTATAACTCAAGAAGAAGAGCATAGTTGGGGAGAGTGGTTGGGCTGAAGGTTGACAGTTAGTCCTTTTAGTATATGACAGTTCTATCCTTATATCCGGTCAATAGCCTTCTTTTAGAGTTTTCAGTAATTTTGATGGAAGTGTTCTAGATGGTAACCTTTTTCTCAATATTGATATGACGTCCATTAGCTAGTTGAGTTCCTACATTAAGTTGATGTTTATCATTGAGTGGACTATTTAAGTATTGAGTATTGAGGTTATTGTACTCTATCCATCCCTTTTTATGATGATGTTGGAGGTAAATTCTCACCTCTATCCTTGAGGTTGATAATTGCTTC
>JAABOM020060904.1:0-46114 GCA_011800125.2 Solanum clarkiae
ATGAAAGGGGTTATGAGATTTGGTAAGAAAGGAAAACTGAGCCCATGTTACATAGGGCCATATCAGATTATTAAGAGATTCGGGCAAGTTGCATATGAACTAGAGCTACCCCAGAGCTTTCCATAGTTCATCCAGTTTTTCATGTCTCAATGCTTCGAAAATGCATAGGTGATCCATCTCGTATCTCTCCTATCGAGGATGTACAGGTTACAGGAGATCTCACATATGAAGAGGTACCTATTTCTATTCTAGATCATCAAGTTAAGAAGCTAAGGAACAAAGAAATAGCTTCAGTAAAAGTACTTTGGAGGAACCAGCAAGTTAAAGAAATAACATGGGAAGCCAAGGACGTGATGAAATCAAAGTACCCTTACTTATTTGAAGCTAAAGAGGAAGTAGAACATGCAGAATTGGGATACTAATAGGTACGTGTGATTGAATAGTTAATATGCTGTCGAATGTTTGTGTAAGTAAAGGTTTAAACTTGGTTAAGCTATTCAATTGTGTTAACATTCGAGGATGAATGTTCCCAGGGGGGAGTATGTAACACCCCACACCTTACAGTATCAGTACAATGCAAATAAAACATGACATCATTTAGTCAAATTAGCGCCCACGTTTAAAAGTGCTCTAATCTTATGTTATAGGGGGATATATGCATCCAATGCTTAAGAGGGTCGAGTGTATACACATTTTATGTCAAATTGAGGAGATCACAACCTTAAATGATGTAAGAGAATTGAGGTTCTTGTAGGAATTAAGAAGCTAGAAGGTGAGTCAACTACTTGCTTAGCTTGAATTTGCTAGCTAAACTGAGACGAGGCTTGACGTCGAATTAGTCCAAATCGGATTATGAATAAAGTCTGTGTTAAGGGTGTGACTTTAGCCCACGTTTTAGACTCATAAATGGACTACATTTTCATCCCAAGAAGGATATTAAAAAGGTCCCAAATACACCACAACCCACTTGGCTATTTGGGCCCAAAAATAAGTAAGAGAAATCGGGAAAATGGGTAGCCCAAGCCCATCAACTTGGAGACCCATTTAGGCCCAAGTGAAAGGGCAAAGGAGCTGCATCACCAGCCTCTTAATATATACTATGATGTGGTCAAAATAAAAGGATAAATTAGGCTAAAAGAGTTTATATAAATAGCTCCCACAAGTCATTTTTCAACTTGAACACACAAAAATCAGATTGCTCTCCAAAGTTTTCTCTCAACTATTCCTAACTTTGTAAAGCAACCAAATGACTCTTTTAGGGCTCTTGAAGGAGACCTGAACCCTGAAGTCAAAGTTAAGTTATCATAGTTGTGTATTTAGTATGGTTTCTTCATGAAAAATAACAAGTATATTCTAGTATGTTTATGCTGGAAATTTGGGACAACATGTATTTAGAAAGTTAATGCACACTTGCCTTTTGTTTTAGTGACTTCTCTATGGTTCGTGGGCTATATTATGAAGAAAGGTTTATGGTATTAACATGGTTTGAGTTATAAATGTTACCCTAAGGTTGCTACCCTGATTTTGGTTTCATTTAACCGACGCATTTTATTGTGCTATCTTAAGTGTAATATTGATTAGAACTTGTGGACTGTTGGATGGAAGGTTATTGGCTCACATCCTTCATGACTTCTTGAGTGCTATTATAAGAATGCTTTAGATCTATTTGCATATGTAAATGTTGTTGGACCAATTTGTGTAGAGCTGGAATAGGTTTGGAATTGTCAATGTCGAAATATAGCGAAGGAAGGTAACGTTATGCTGTCCATTTTTAGGTTGTGTAGAATTGTTATGTGTTATGCTTTGTGGGCTGTTGTAAAGTTGTTTTGGCACTAAAACAGGTGGTACATGGTGTGTACATGAAAATATGTATTAGAAAAATATGATTAGGGGCGAAAAGATTGAAAGAATACGCTCGGGTTTATAAACACTCGCTTGCTGCCCGTGTATTATTTTTTATGTTATTGGACTGCCAAGATGTATCTATTGGCTACTAATGCTAATTTTATTACCTACTATGTTGTGAGAAGTATTTGGAGTAAGGGAAGATTATCCTAAGGTAGTAACTAGGTCATACAACGAGGTTTGTAAGGCTAATTGATTTCGTATTACTTGGCATGAAATTTAGAGTCTTCCTTGGCACATAAAGGCACTTACCAACTCCGACACAACTATTCACTTTTTCTACACTCTTTCACATCTTCATATGCTCCCATACATAGTCACCTTCAAATATGCACACATACATTGATACCAAGTTACATGGGTTCTTTTTGCCAAATAAAGTCCATGACTTATTTCATCTCATACGCATTTCATTATTTATGTAAGGTACTCTTTTCATTATCATATTGTCTTGTATGATTATCTACATGTCACATGCTATATATGTAGTCCTACAGCTCCAATATTGTGACCACTAAAAGATCAATCTCAAAGGTAATTGAAAGATAAATTATATTGTTGACTAATAGGTAGTAGCCTGAGGGATGGGAGAATCACCTAGCCAGGGACGATCCTATCACGGGCGGTAGCCCGAGGAGTTAAGGAAGAACCTAGCCAGGGATGATCCCGATACATTGTTTACTGATTGGTGGTATCTCGAGGGGTGGAAGAATCACCTAGCAAGAGACGATCCTACCACGAGTGGTAGCCTGAGGGGTTAAGGAAGAACCTATCTAGGGACGATCCCGATACAGTTTTACCACTAATCAGTTGATCATTTGTATTAGAACTGTGCGCAGATTGTATAGTAAAGGTAAAGTAATATAAATAATATAAAGTATATGATCCCATAGTATAACTAAAGGTGGTCTCTTATCCTACACCAGTGTATAGTTTCATTTAAGTTGTTACTTTATATGCAGTATATCCTGCCTTACATATTCAGTACATTATCTCGTACTGACGTCCCTTACAGGGGACCTTCATTTCATGTTGCAGGTACAGGTGCTAGCAGATCTCCCTAGTAGGAGTACAGGATATCCAGCTGCTGATACCAAGCTCCAGGATGCTCCGGGGCTTTCTCTGTGTCTAGAGCTTATATGTTTATATTGTACAGTTAGTCGAGGCGGGGCCTACACCGACCCTTGTCAGATGCTTTCTCTTATCTAGAGGCTTTATAGACTATGTAAATTAAAGTGTGGTCCTATCTCGTACTTTAACCACCGTGGCCCCAACGACCTAGTCATATGCGTTTTCTTTTGACTTTTTATCACCGTTTATTTTCTTAAGGGAATTTCAAATGTAGAAAGACCTTGTAATATGTATAAAGAGCACATAGATAGAGGTTGGTTCTCTCGGGCCTTATCGGCAATATATGCCAGTCCGCCCTAATGGGACTTGGGGCGTGACAAAAAGGTTGCTTCATACGAAATAGGTGTTGTTCCCATAAGGTGAAGTATAATGTGATACGATATGCTATATGTGAAAATGCTATCTAAAATAGGTGTAGTTCCCATAAGGAGGGTTACTTCATAGGAAATAGGTTTTGTTTCGTAAGGTGAAGTATGATTTACCATTGGCAAGTAGACCACCTCTTTACATGTGATGGGATTTCATCATGATTCCAAGTAATATCTCACTTGGTCATACCCTTGTCGGTTAAGGTCCCATCCCTACTTTATTATGAGCATTGCATTTCATTCATCATTTGGTTTAATGGTATACTGTATATTACTTCCTTGATATATGATTTGTTCTATATTATGTGCCCTTGTCTTCTAACTTTAAACTGCAAGTTTGGTAAGTCACATGCATTGCATCCTGTATACGTAGTACATTCAAATGTACTAATGCATATTTTTACCTACATGATCTCACCTTGTAGAGACCGAAGGTTTTGATCATCAACCATACTACGCCTATCTCGGATCTCAATTTTACTTATTTTGGTGAGTCCTATTTTCCAAGGACAATCCACCATCATTCTACCTAGAGTGCTTTTCATCTATCTTACATACTTTGAGGGTGAGCCCAGGACATGTCTTGACCCTAGACCTATATTATAAGTAGATGCATTGTTGCATATATAAACTCAATTATGTTTTTATGCTAAGTGATATGATTGGAGATTATTCTATGGGTTGGTTATCTATTGGATATTGCTATGTGAATTTTATGAGTCTTGTGGCTTGAATACATGATATGATTTGAAAGACCCTATGATAGAAACTATCTCACTTTCGCATACCTAAACTCTGTAGGAAAGTACTGTCCTAGAAAGGCCTTCACGAACACTGTCCAACTCAAAGCTAGCGCTGCTTCTGCTCTACCTCCCTTTCGCTGATCAAACCAGAGTCTAGAAACTCCCTTAACTTGGTAGGCAGCCACCTCAACCCACTCAGCATCACCCGTATGCATAACGTGAAATACTTTCTTAAGCTCCTCAATGAAATTCTCAAGATCCTTCTTCACATTAGACCCTATGAACTCTAGTGGGTTCATCCTTAGAAATTCACGAACCCTGGTAGTATCTGAACGCCATTCCTGCCATCTCTCTGTCGACCTCCCTATGAAGTGGCTGCCTGTGCCAAAGTCTGGATGATCTGGCGCAGCTCAGCATTAGAGATGGCTGCTTGTGGTGGCTGCTCATAAGACATAGCTAGGCCTCTAGGTCCATCAAGAATTGGTGGATTAGGCTAGTTTACATTCTACCTGGATGGGCGCCCTTTACCCCTGGATGGTCCGATGGCTCTACATGGAGGCATGATCTGAAAAACAAGGCGTGAATGCACGAATTAGAAAGGACTTAATAGAGGTAAAACTCTGAAGCACGAGAGAGTATAACAACTAATAGTGACACTTCCTAACTCCCTGTAGCCTCCCTATTATGAATGTGGTGCACTTCACACCAATAATATGGTCTCTACTAGACATGGTTCCATAGACTTCCTAGGATACTTGAAAGCTCATCTCAAATACCAAATTTATCATGCCACAAGTTCACACCTTGGGCATAGCCAACATCCAAAATAATTTTTGGTCCCAAGCGAACCACTTGGCCTGGCTACTCAACTCAGCGGAACACTTAAATAATAAGTGAAAGGCTAAATTATAATAAGCTAGAGATACTACAAATATCTGAATAAAACGAATAGTGGAAACGTCTCAAAAATAAATGAAAAATAAGACTTGCCACTCCTGACATAAAGTCTATGGAACATCTAACTGGAATAATCTGAACAATTGCTAAAAATAAATGCTAAAAGGAAAACATAGAAAAGGACTCCAAAGCCTCTGACTGGTAAGAGGCCTCACCAATGGCTGGATTAATAGTTGGTCCTCAATGGAATGTCTACTGAGGAACTCTATCACCTGCGTCTAGATATGCTGTCAAAATACAACACATTTGATGCCTAAACCTAGGATTTTGTGTGTTCTCAATGCAACTTTTATGATTTTTATGTGTTTTTGTGTTTGTTTTTGCAAAAACATAGGTTGGTTTGATTTTGGGAAAAGTTGAAGATTTTGTTGATTTTCATGACATGCGGGCTCCACTACGAGACGTAGCCCAAGCTACCAGTTATAGAGGCAATCTTGTATGAACTCACAACGTTCAAAAAGTTAAGTTTAAAGTGTCGAGTTCATCCCTACGAGCCCAGGTATGAGTCATATTCCCTTCTAAGACTCGTAAAAGGTGGCCACGTAGCAAATTATAGTGTTGATCAAAATTGAATGAAGAAATGCAAGTGTGGACTACAAGAAGGCACTACGAGTTGTGAAGTAGACTACGATTAGTAGAGGTGTATCATAGCAGTGAAGTCCAAAATGCATAGTGCTAACCACGAAAACCCAACTACGACTCATAGGGCACATACAAGTCGTAACTGCGAGCTGTAATAGACGCCATCCTATATTTTTTATTTTATTTAGGGACTTTTTTGTAATATTATAAATAGTATATTGTAGGGTTTTAGCAGGAGTTTTCGCAATTTTTTACAGTTTTACATTATTTTTCATACTTGAGTCTTTGAGAGTGTTTTAGAGAGAAAGAGGTCAGTTGATTATTAGGGTTTTCTTTGGAGACTCAAATTTGGTGATTAGATTCACGTATGGATTAATTTCATCATTCAAGCTTGTGATTCTAAATATAAAGGTGGTTTTATTGTTCTTCATTCTTCTTGGGTAACCTACCAACTATGTTTTCTTTATTCATTGTTTGTTTTCTTTCCCAAGGCATGTGTAGCTAAACCCACAACTTGGATTTGTGAGAACCATTTGTAGCTAACTTAGAAAACCCAGTTTAGTTGCATTTCTTGGGTTGGGTATTTGCATGTATTATCCACTTTCCTTCATTTTGCATGTTGTTTAATGGTGGTCAACATTAAACCCCGCCTAATGTCATGATCCCGACTAGCTAGTGATGAATAGGAAAAGGAAATGGGCACAGAATTCGATTGATGTCTTCTTTTCTAATCAACCATACCCGATCAAGGAGAGGTTGATGGGACAATGGGTAATGGTTAGTTTGGCACACTATGGTAGCCATCCAAGTGCCATAGTGAAATTCGACCTTCAGCTTTAGAAGAGGGCTAGAAGAACCTTAATTATTGTCCTGCATGCAATGTCACAATTGAGGTTGTGTTATCCGAGGTGTTAATATTAGTAAATTCATGGGGAACACAATTTCCCAAGTTCCTCTCCAATTTGATTGTGTCTGTATTTTATTAATTTAGTATAATTTTTGACCAATCATTGCAAACCCCCCTTCCTTGAGAATTGATTTATTTCATATTTGAATTGATTGTTGGTGAATCAAAGTAACAAAGTCCCATATTCTCTTGGATTTCGACCCTAACCTTGGTTAGGTTTTTGACTATTGACGATTGCTTTGACCTCAAAATAGAGGCATATCTTGAGCGTTCGATAAGAAAAATTGCATCGTTGTTGGGGAATACAACAATGCTTTGATTTGGTTTCACTAGTAGTTTAATTCTGTTAGTTTCTTAATTCTCCTATATTTTGCTTTTGTTTTTATTTTTGGTTGTTTAGTTTCTTTTCTAGGGTATACTAGGTGTATGTCCCATATTAGGAGCCAAGGCGGACCTTTATCTCCAATCAACTTAGAGATCTAACATGTTGCAAAGAGAACGGCCCTAGAAAATGTGAATATTACAGTGGATGAAGCCGTAGACCAAAATGATGATGAAGGTGGTAGAGAAGAGAATCCACCACTAAGGGAAAATAGGGCACAACTCAGGGATTTCAATGAGAATGCCTATGGATGGAACCAATATTGGTTGAATCCCATAGCCATGGACATCATAGGAGCTATGGTATTGCCGCCATTATTAGCCGACACTAAGTTCACGATGTCAAGTGGATTACTCCAAATGCTTCGAACCATGGTTTGCTTGCGGGTTACCTTTCGAGGATCCTCATAGCCATCTGTACAATGTGGCTTTTGTGTGCAAGAGTATGATGGGTACACAAAAACGTTCTAGTAGATGTTGTTGGGTTACGTGCGTTCCCTCTATCTCTTACCGATAATGCAGTAATTTGGCAATCAGAACTCGCACGGAGCTCAATCAGTAGTTGGGCAGAATTGCAAAGAGCCCTCTTGGAGAGATAATTTCCAAGGTCAAAGAAGCTTAAATTGAAGGATCAAATCAATAACTTTGAGCAATTATCGGATGATTCCACTACATAACGTGGGAGAGGTTTATCAAGTGATTGAGAAGTGTTCTAAACTATAAGATTATGGATGATTCCTCAGTGGAGATTTTCTATCAGGCTCGCTGATGAGAATAATCAAGCTTGTATTGTACTATCATGGGAGGCATGTTCTTAGATCAATCATTCACACGAATAGCATAGAGGATAGAGCAAGTAGTCAAGACCAACAGAGCATGGGGGAAAAGGGAAGATCTTCTACAAGGAGCTCATGTACGGTGAAAGTTAAGTTCGGAGCAAGCTATAATCAATGAGGAGATCATGCAACAACTAGCTCAACTCCGCACGAGTATGTACTTGGTGATTAAGCAAAATCATGAGAGAGTTCATGTGGTAGCCTACCAATGTCCTAGAGCGCCTATGCCTAAGGAACACTATTATGTTGAGGATTCTTGCTTTGTTACAGATCAACCTGTGGGTTTTCAGAACAACGCCCAAGGGTCTAACCCGGACTATCGACGTTAAGGTTTCGAAAATCATTGTGAGAGATAGGGTTCCTGAAGCTGAGTGGGGTCTAAGAGTTGGATATAGGAATGATCCTTATGTGCCTCCTCGTAATGGTGATGCAGGTTCTAGCAATTCAAGGAAAGAAGAGATGTTTGATAGGTTGTTAAAAAAAGCAGAAAACCAAGATGAGACTCTAAAGAGAATGAAGTCTGATATCTTAAGCATAAACTAAAAGATAGAATCTCATTCAGTGGCCATCATGCAACTAGAACAACATTTCGGTCAAGTCTCAATTCAGTTGAACCAACGCCAAAAAGGTACTTTGGCGAGGAATACGGTTCAAAATCCTAAGAATGAAGGAGATTACAAGGTAGTTATGACAAGGACTGAAAAGAGTACCATTGACCCTCCAATGTCAGTGGTTGTTGATGAGGTTCGTGAAAAGAGTATTGATGATGAAGTTGAGGTTGAGGAAGAAGGTTCGGCCAATGATGGGGTAAGAGGTGAAGTGGTGAAGGGACTAGAAAAGAATAAGACTATCCCAAGACCTCCTCTTCCTTTTCCCCAGAGGCTCAAATAAAATGAGGAGGATGGTAAGTTCAAACACTTCCTCTCTATGTTGAAACAATTGTCCATCAACATTCCCCTTATCGAAGCATTGAAAAATGCCTAGGTATCCTAAATATATAAAGGATTTGGTGATAAAAAAGTGTATGGTGAGCCAAGAGCTTTTGCAAGAGCTCCAACATTGTAATGCCATTATCACCAAATGTTTAGTACAAAAAAGGGAAGATCCTGGTGCATTTACCATCCCTTGTACCACCGCGATATTGAGTTTGCAAGAGCATTGTGTGATTTGCGAGAAAGTATCAATTTGATGGCTCCTATAGTGTTTAAAAAGCTTGGTTTGGGTTCCCCTACTCTGACTAGAATGAGGTTATTGATGGCAGATAGGACAATCAAGAAACCAGAGGGAATATTTTATGTTGTATTAGTGAAAGTGTATAAGTTCATATTCCTGGTGAAATTTGAAATTCTTGATTGTGAGGTTGATTTTAAGATCCCTATTATTCTGGAAGACCATTCTTAGCCACGCAGAGAGTCCTGGTGGATACGGACTCCTGTCAACTCAGGTTTAGGGTAAATGATGCAGAAGTGATTTTTGACATTCACTAGTCTATGAAGCTCCCCAATGAACTAAAAAGTGAAGTGTGGAATGTTGAGGAATTTTGATGACTCAAGATGACTAAGTCGTGCCTTGACACTAAATCAGGTGCTACTTCAGAAACAACACAAGAGATTTCGATGGTTTGCTTATTTTTAAGTTCATTTTCATTTTGTGGATGCTTAAGTAGTATTTTGATTGTGTTGATTGTAGTTTTTAGACATTGGATCGATTGTATTTTGGGATAATAGAGTGTTTTGATGAGAATTTGTAGGCGTTGAATAAAAATGATAAAATTGCAGAGATTTACAACTGAAGCAGTCTCTATGACTACGCCTATGAGTTGTATTGCACATTATGACTAGTAGTCCTACCTCGTAGAGGTAAATAGTGACCTGGTAATGTTGGTACTCTAGCTACAAGACGAATTACGAGTCGTAAATAGGGGTTTTGTGCCCAAGTATGTTTTTGAATATTTTTCTAAGTGTTGAATGACCTACGAGCCGTAGCTCAAGCTACGACTCGTAGTAGGGGTTTCGTAGACCCAATCTGCAGAATTTTAACAGCAACCTGGTAAGGTTTAATAGGGTTCAAAATCATTTTGACCCCTATTTTAACCCTAATCAGAGTAAAATTACCCCTAATCCTTCTTCCTAATCTTTCCCGACAAATTTTCTAGCATCCCCATCCCACTTCCGGCGAGTTTTCTAGAGACTAGAGTTTTGGCTTTAACCTTCTCATTTTGCTCGATTTAGTTCACCCACATATGGTATGTTCCATGGTTTAGTTTATTCGGAAAATTTACTTTACTTTGGATGGATTGAATGAGTATGGGGATTGAAGTTTGAACCAATGCATACCATTCTTGTGTGTAATGGCATTGAGAAGGAATTAGGGTTGTTTTGATCAAAATGAATTGTGTTAACCCTTAGTTGAAGAATTTGTTTGTGCTGTTATAATTGGGTGATCATCCAATATTGGTTGTTGTTAATCGATTGAGCAGTATTAGGTTGTGAATGTTTGTTGATTTGCAAAGCCATGGTAGCATGATAATGTGTTGCTCAGGGTAATGTTGTGGAAATGTTTAGTTGATGAATTCTTAGTGCACTTGTGAACTATTGCCCTAAATCATTATGCATGTAATTAAATGATTATTTTGTGTGATTTAGGGATGGGTATATAATTACATGTATGAATTAGTTGGGGCTAAATGGACTTGAATGTGTAGTGATTGATATATCCTTATTGTCGGGGTAGATTTTTATTGTGATACCATGTTGAGGGTTTGGAGTGTCTTGTGCTTGGCTTGTGAAACAAATGATATTACTTCGATGCTGTTAGGATTAGTTTTGAATTGTTCTTGAGGTCCGTGTGGTGAGTTAAGGTACTTTAGGTACCTATTGCTTTCGGCTATGGGAGTCTCCTACGACTCGTAAATGGGTCTACGAGTCGTAGTAGCCTCTGATAGGAAGTAACAGTGGCCTAAACTTCATGAGTACTCACCATATGAAACCAGCCTACGAGTTATAGAACCCCCTACGAATCGTAGTTAGGTCTCGTGGACTTGTTCCTGTGTTAATTTTGTATTGTGGAACATTATACGAGAATGGTCTACGACTCATGGTCCCAACTATGAGTTGTACCTGACTCTCGTACCTGCCACCTGCAACTGATCCTTATATATGTTTTCTTTTATTTTTCTTTTGTTCTTGCTTTTCTTTTGTTGAGTGTTTAGGCTGATTATGGGTTGTTTGTATTTATTTTCAGATATCATGGCCCCTAAGAATAGATGTGTAACAATAAAATCTCTTAAAACGAGAGTTGTTGGCAAGAATTTGGACACTGAACACAATCAGGCCCAGCTAACTAGGTCAAATGAAGTCCACGATGTCTGTCTTGACCTACAAGCACAGGTACAACAACAAGGGAAGTTGTTGCACGAGCTGCTCAGACTCAGGCTAGAGAAGATAGTCCCTCTCAGTCTGAGGAGGAGGGAAATGGTGAGGGGTCTGATCAGAGTCTACGGTGCAAATGACTCCTTCACATACAAAGTATGTTCCGAAGAGGCCTCCTAAGTCAGGTAAGATGTACAGACCTCATTCACTTCATCCATACAGAATCTTATGACTCATAAATGGGGTGTCAAAGGCATGGAGGCCATCTATAATGATGTCTTATAGCAAAAGGGCAAGGAAAGTATAGTTGTTTTACCAGGAGCCTCGGTTGATTGATACAGGATTGAGCCATATCCCCAAATTTGAGGACACTATAGCATGACCTGGGCTCGGGTGGTTGACTACAAAGATGGATCATTACTCTCCTGCTATGGTGCAGGAAGCTTATGCCGCATATGCAGCCACCATACTTCTAGATCTTCCCAAGGGGGAGAAACCTCTTAAGAAGCCTAGATTACGAGAGGTGTTGGTGAGAGGTTGGCGGGTCGACATATCGGAGGAGATGATCCGTCATGTACAGTTTGGTCTCACGCACCGAGCACCACGTTCTACAGCTAATTTTGATCATCTAGTGAGATAGATTAGGTAAGCTATGATTGCCAAAGACACGGTACAGTAGACACAATTGCTGTTGATGGGTTGCCAGCCACATTGTCAAGCGTGATCCAGAGCCTACATGGGTCATGATGCATTCTGAGCTGATTGTGAAGTCTTCCCTCTCCTTCTCCACCAAGTTTTTGTGGGCTATTGTCAAATCTCATATCCAACCGACTTTCAAGGATAATGTGCTTACATCTGAGGAGAGGTTTTGGTAGCCAGGCTATGATATTGATTGGGAGTGACTCATACTGAGCAGATATACGAGTTGGCGCTTAGGAAGAGCACATGCATGCCATACCCAATTATGATCTATAGACTCTGCCTAGCAGCAAAGGTGGAGGTATCACTTTAGATCAATTCTTTAGTTGCTTCCCTCCACACCATTGATTACAGCCTGATAAAGGACGATAAGAACCCTATGGCACTTTAGTGGACATAGCCTCCTCCCATGCCCAACCCATTCATGCCAGAGCCACAAATTGAGAGTTCGGAAATTGTCTCCACTACTACTCCAACTCCTGATGAGGGACCACAGTAGCTTGAGGAAGTTGACATTGAGAGAGGTCCCACCACAGCTAACCTGCAACAGAGGCTTCTACATCAGAGATTCCTTTCGCGGACATACCTATTATGTATGTTATTGTTTTTCTAGGTCATGGCACGGAGATTATCATAGACCGAGGCTCAATTGTCTCGGCTTATGATGTAGATTAGGTCATGGGTCCAGCAGACCGTTAAGGAGTTGGAGGATCGATGCAAGGCATTCACCACTTTTATTGGTCGCCAAAGCATGTAAAAAACATAAAACAAGAAAAAGGGGAAAAGGTTCTAAGGGTTATCTCACCAAAACTTCAACATCAAGAAAAGGAGTCATAGCTCATATCATAATAACACAACTTATCCAACAACACCTCTAAATATATAGATAGAGCCTGGGCCAATACAAAGCAACTGGGCTCACCCTCATAGTCAATATAGAACATAAGAAAGTATCTCAATACATAGATCATAGCAATCATAGGTTGAGGCCCCCGTAATGGAGGACTCACCAACAAGCTTGGAATAGCAGCGACTAGCCACGTGGAGGGTGAGGATGATCAACTTCAGCACAGGTTCCTACATAGTGATATCATATAGGCAAGAGTATGCGTTAGTACGTTTGAATGTACTAAGTATGTGGGATGCAATGCAACAAGAGATAAGTTTCATAATCAAGATGCATAATAATAAACAATATGCATGATATAGCAACATGACATATATGGTTAATGCATAAGGAGAACATGCTTAAGTAACCCTTGCCCATATAGGATATCGTTTGTGTAGAAGAGACCAAACTAAATTTCCAAAGTACGAACCCCTTGGTAGGTTAGTGATGTTGCCACCCCATTACTTAGGTGGATGAGTATTAACCCTCATTTAGGTTGGTGATAATGTCGCCGCATCACCATGGTGGAGAAGTACAAACTCTGCACTAGGTTGACAAGTACAAAACCCCATCTTGGTTTGTGATGATGCCTCCCCATCACCAGGTGAAGAAGTACAAACCCTTCACTAGGTTATCCGGGTGCGCAAACTCCCCCTCCTATTGGGCATGGTCGATTCTACACTTTATATAGCATTTATCGTATGCTTTAATACAACACTTCATATAGGAATAATCATATATGTAAACTTATTTTATTATCATAACATCATTCATATCATATCCCACACTTTTGACCTTCATTTCCCCAATAAATCATAACCGGACATTTTATCAAACACCTTGGGGGTGTGTAGCGGGGGTAAAAGGCCATGCAATTTGGAGATGAAATCATGAAAGAAAATCTGTAGTAAAACCATCAATCAACACTGTGAAATATAACTAGGACATTTACATCAAAACTTCTCATCAAATCCAAGATTTAGAGCTCAAAACATGCTAAAACAACCATACTTTCATGAACTAAAATCATTGAGCAGTAAATTTCTCAATTTACAAGAGCCACATGTAAAATCAACTTTAAAGCATGCAATACTAGTAAAAATGAGTCTTAGGCACCATGGGTGGAAGGACTCAATGGTTCAACACCACATACCTTAGCTTGGAGGAAGTTCTTGATGAAGTTTGAAAATGGAGGCATAAAGCTTGAAGATAATCCTTAGTTCTGGATGAGGGTTTTGAGTCTTGAATTTTGGAGTGAGAATATGGCTATGTGTTTTGGGGAGTTTTGGGAATTGTTTATGATTATATAAGGGTGACATTTGGCTAAGTATAGATAAAAACACGTTTAGCAAAATTTGGGCTCAAAACTTAGAATAATTGGACCGCCCAGGAAAAACAATGCGAGGGAAAATACACCTCTCCGTATTGTAGAGAGGATGCGGAGGAAAAATTTTACATGAGCGCATCCTTAGCGCGTCGTGGAGGCAATGTGGAAACTTCACTGGAATTTGCACTTTGGGAAATTGAAATTGCTATTCTTTCGCTCTTAAATCGGGATTAGCCCCTTTTTCATCTAATTTTGTCCCCCTGATCACAAATATGAAGTCGCATTTTTGAAATAAAAATGGATTTTGAGATATATGAAAAATTAAAATTCTGGGCATTCCGACACCCATTTTGGGGCACTTTTTAGGATCGTTTCAATATCTCCCCCTTGGGAACATTCATCCCCGAATGTAAAAGAGACGTACAAGACAAGAGTGATCATGCACAAATTAGCCCCACCAAGGATGCAACATAACATGTAAAAACACCATTTCAAATTCTCAACATAAGTGTAAAATCATCATAAGTTTACCCACTGAAACATGAATGCATATGAATGACATAGGGGCTGACATGTAAGACTTGAAATCACATATAGGACCTAGGATTAGCATCTTAATCTTGAGTGGAGTGGAGAAGACAAGGATATCGCTTTTGCATGTCTGCTTCGGGCTCCCATATAGCACTTTCAACTTGTTGGTTCCTCCAAAGGACCTTAACGGATGCCACCTCTTTGTTCCTAAATTTCTCCGGTTGCCTATTCAAGATTTGAACCTGAAGCTCCTCATAAGTCAAGTTATCCTCAACAACACCCACAACATCAAGAGGCACAATGACATTAGGATCACCAACACACTTCCTCAACATAGAAACATGGAATACTGGATGAACCAAATTCATTTCACTAGCCAACTTAAACTCATAAGCTACCTTACCAATCCAATCTATCAAATCATAAAGACCAATATACGTTGGACTCAACTTCCCCTTTTTTACCAAAATGGATCACACCTTTCATTGGAGAAACCTTCAAATAGACCCAATCAACCACTTTGAATTCAAGGACTGTTCTTCTTACATCAGCATAGGATTTTTGACGATTTTGGGTAGTCCTAAACCTCTCCCTAATCATCTTAACTTTCTCAAGAGCCTCTATGAACTTCGGTCCCTATAAAGCTACCTCACAAACCTCAAACCAACCCTCCGGTGGTCTACAACGTCTCCCATAAAGAGCCTCAAATGGAGCCATACCGAAGCTAGAGTGATAGCTATTGTTGTGTACAAATTCAATCAAAGGAAGATGGTTATCCCAACTATCCCTCAACTCCAAAACTCATGCCCTAAGCATATCTTCAAAGGTTTGAATTGTCCTTTCAACTTGGCCATCTGATTGAGGGTGGAAGGTTGTACTAAGATGAACTCTTGTACTAAGACCCCTTTGGAAAGATCTCCAAAAGTGTGAAGTGAATTGCGAACCATGATCTGATATGATAGACAAAGGAATCCCATACAACCTCACTAACTCATGGATGTACACTTGCATACGCTTCAGCCCCATATGTGGTCTTAACCGGTAGAAAGTGAGCCAACTTTATCACCCTATAAACCACCACCCAAATAGAATCAAAACCTTTTCAAGTTTTGGGCAACCAACCACAAAATCCATATTAATTACCTCCCACTTCCAAGTGGGAATCTCTATGTCTTGGGTTAGGGCTCCCAACCTTTGAAGTTCGGCTTTGACTTGTTGACAACTATGGCGACCTGAAACAAATTTGGCAATGTCCCTCTTCATGCCTCCCCACAAATACACATCCTTCAAATCTCTATACATTTTGGTGGAACCGGGGTGGGTAGAGTAAGAAGAATTGCGGGCCTCATCAAGGATCTTCTCCCTCAAACCACCAATAGAAGGGACACACAACTTACCTTGATACCTAAGGGCACCATCTACCCTTGGGAGAAAACTTCTGCTTTGCCCTCTTTCACCAAGTCCTTTAATTCAAAAAAGGAGGAGTCAAGATCTTCTTTGGCTATCACCGCATCAACCAAGGAAGACTTAGACTCATCAATAACTACAACACTATCATAACCAACCTCTTCCAAACTAACCCCCAATCTAGACAACCTATGCACCTCCCTATCCATCTCCTTATCACCACCAACCATATGAGCTAGGCTACCCATGGACACCGAATTCAAAGCGCCCACCACCACATTTTCCTTACCCGAATGATAATGCACACTCATGTCATAATCTTTGAGAAGTTCTAGCCATCTTCTCTATCTCAAGTTGTGATCTTTTTGAGTGAAGACATATTGGAGGCTCTTATGATAGGTGAAGACATCAACGTGCAGCCCATACAAGTAGTGACGCCAAATCTTTCATGCAAACACAACAGAAGTCAAATCTAGATCACGGGTAGGGTAATTCCTTTCATGCACCTTGAGTTGCCTAGAAGCATAGGCTGTTACCTCACCATTTTGCATTAGCACACAACCAAAACCAACTCTAGATGTATCACAATACACAACAAAACCCTCAAGCCCAACCGGTAGTGACAATATAGGAGTGGACATAGGTCTATCTTTCAATGTCTGGAAGCTTTTCTCATATTCATCGGTCCACTGAAACTTAACCTTCTTTTGAATAAATTTGGTCATAGGAGAAGCAATGGAGGAGAACCCATTCACAAACCTTCTATAGTAACCTGCAAGGCCCAAGAAACTCTGAATATCCAATGGGGTCAATGGTTTGGGTCAATTTTTAATCACATCGGTCTTCTTAGGATCCACCTTAATACCATCCCCCGACACCACATGACCCAAGAATGCGACCTCCTTCAACAAAAATTCATACTTATCATATTTGGCATACAATCTCTCCTCTCTCAACCTTTGTAACACATCCCTCAAATGACCCATATGCTCCTTCCTACTATGTGAATAGATCAATATATCATCAACGAAGACCACAACAAAGGAATCAAGGTACGGTTGGAAGACCCTGTTCATTAGGTCCGTAAAGATGACCGGTGCATTAGTCAACCCAAAGGCCATCACCACAAATTCATAATGACCATATCTAGTCCGGACGGCCGTCTTGGGAATATTACACTCCCTCACCCTAACTTGATGGTACCCTGACCAAAGAACAATCTTAGAGAAGAAGCTATCCCCTTACAATTGGTCAAACAAGTCATCAATTCTCCGAAGAGGATATCTATTCTTTATAATAACCCTATTGAGTTGCCGGTAGTCAATGCACATTCTAAGTAACCCCTTTTCTAACAAATCTTTCAATTGCTCTTTTAACTCCTTCAACTCCGTCGGGGCCATACGGTAAGGGAAAATTGAAGATAGGTTGAGCATTGGGAAGAAGATCTATGCCAAAATCTATCTCCCTTTTGGGAGGGACACCGGGAAGATCATTTGGGAAGACATCAAGAAACTTATTTACTATGGGAACCAACTCAACTGAAGGGACTTTGGACTTCACATCCTTAACCCTCACAAGATGATACTAACACCCCCTAGAAATCAACTTATGGGATTTAATGCGTGAAATGAATCTACCCTTGACCACCACATCTTAACTTTCCCACTCAAGCACGGGTTTACTAGGAAATTGAAACTTGACCCTACGGGTCCTATAATTAATAGAAACATAGTAGGCATGCAACCAATCCATCACAAGAATGACATCAAAGTCTACCATGTCAAATTCAACAAGATCACAAGGTAACAACTTATGAAAAATGCAATAAGATAATTTCTATGAACTTTCCTTGCAACAATTGAAACACCGGTAAGTGTAGAAACTTCATATGATTCATGCAACAACTCGCGGACAACATGAAACCTTTTAGCAACAAGAGGGGTAATAAAGGAAAGAGTGGCACCCAAATCAATCAAAGAATACACATCAAAATCAAAGATTTTCAACATACCGGTAAAACATCAGGGACCTCACCAATGCCTTACCTTCCAATTGTGCCTTGGTGCACCACCTTGAGGACCACATCTACCCAATGGAACTGCATTTGCACTACGACCCTTGCCACGGTTTCTTGGACAATCCACCCTTATGTGACCAAGCTCACCACAATCAAAGTATACATTAGAACCCTTCAAACATGGGCCCTTTTGACTCTTCCCACATATAGGGAACACATCAATGAGAGCCACACCACCAACACCTTAAGGCCTAGGGAAGTCATTGGTAAACCCCCTATTTGTAGCATGAGGAGGCCCTTGGCCTTGATGGAATCAGCCACCCCTATGGAACTTACCCCCATGACGGGCTCTGTCGGCCTCATGGCCCCTCCTCTTTCTCATCTTTTCTTCCTCCATTTGCTCGACATAAGTCATCAATCGAGACAAGTCCATGTCACCAATAAGCAAGGCGGATCGACATTCCTCACGCACCAAGTCAGAGGACCCCATCACAAATTTATTCATCCTCGATCTAGGATTGGCAATAAAGTGAGGAGCACACTTTGAAAGTTGATTAAATTTGAGGCATACTCCCTCACACTCATAGCACCTTGTTTCAAGTTCATAAACTCTACCAATTTAATCCCTAAGTTCAAGAGGGAAAAACCGATTAAGGAAGGACATTTTGATCTCCTCCCAAAGCACCACATTACCAACCCCCTTCTCACCCTTCCATTGCTCATACGAAATTAGGGTTACCCATTTGAGTTGGTACACTGCCAACACCATATTTTCATTTAGCCCGACACCCATGATATTCAAGATTTTGTAGACCTCATCAATGAACTCTTATTGATCTTCATCCACCTTTGACCCATGGAAAATCAGAGGATTCATCCTCATGAAGTCTCTTACCCTACCTCCCGAGGTAGTAGCATGAGGGGCTTGGTCCCCTTGTTGGACTTGGTTGGCCACCACTTGGGCAAGCATAGTAAGAGCATCCCGAGCTCACCATTGCTAGGTTATACCTCGGGAGTTTGGACTAGCCTTCCTCTAATGTTTGGCATGATCCAGCATAGCAAAAACAATTGTTAGGGGGAAAACTCACCAAAACTCTATAGCATAACTTAGAACGTTAAGAAGGGAAACATTTCCTAAAACGCCTCATAGCCTCCTATTCATAGTCATAGGATGCTTCATAACTATGAATTGGACTCTAATCGATGTGATGTGTTGAACTCCAAGGATTTACCAACCTAGTGCTCTAATACCAAGTTTGTCACAACCCAAGCCTAGGGCCTAGACATGACACGGCGAATGGGGAACCCGAAAGAACCCCAATCAAGCTTCTCAACTTATCATTACACATCATTGGTTGCGAAAGCATATAAACGACATAAAACAAGCATAAAAGAAAAATGGGCTAGGGCTAGCTTGCAAAAACATCAACATCAAGACAAGGAGTCATAGCTTATATTATAATTACACAACTTGTCTAACAACACCTCTATATATATAGATAGAGAAAGGGACAAGACAAAGCAACCTGGCTCACCCTTATAGTCAATATAGACTATAAGAAAGTGTCTCAATGCATAAATAATAACAATCATAGGCTAAGGTCCCCGAAATAGACGAGTCACAAACAAGCTTGGAATAGCACCAACTAGCCACGTGGAGAGGGAGGATGATCAACTTGACCACCAGTTCCTATGTGGTAATATCATGTAGGAAAGAGTATGCGTTAGTACATTTGAATGTACTAAGTATGTGGGTAAGTTTCATAATCAACATGCATAAAAATAGACAATAGGCATGGCATAGCAACATGACATGTATGATCAATGCATAAGGAAGACATGCTTAATTAACCCATGCTAATATAGGATATCATACGTGTAGAAGAGTCCAAACTAAATTTCCAAAGTACGAACTCATTGGTAGGTTAGTGATGTTGCCACCCAACACTTAGATGGACGAGTACTAACCCTCATCTAGGTTGGTGATAATGCTGCCCCATCACCATGGTGGAGAAGTACAAACCCTTCCCCTAGGTTTATGAGTAAAAACCCCAATCTAGGTTAGCGATGATGCCGCCCTATCACCAGGTGGAAAAGTACAAAACCTTCGCTAGGTTATCCGAGTGCTCAAATCCCCCGGATTGGCAATGGTCGATTCTACACTTTATATAGCATTCATCATATGCTCTAGTGCAATCCTTCATATAGTAATAATCATATACATAAACTTATTTTATTATCATAATATCATTCATATCATATCCCATACTTTAGACCTTTATTTCCTCAAGAAACCATAACCTGACATTTTGTCAAACACCTTGGGGGTGTGTAGTGGGGGTAAAAGACCATGCAATTTGGAGATGAAATCATGCAAACAAATATGTTGTAAAACTATCAATCAACACCTCACAACACTTCCAAGACATTCACATCAAAACCCCTTATCAAATCCAACATTAGATCCAAGATTTAGAGCTCAAAACATGCTAAAATTATCATTCTTTCATGAAATAAAATCACCATGCAGTAAATTTCTCAATATACAAGACAGACATGTAAAATCAACTTTAAACCATGCAATATAAGTAAAAAGAAGGCTTAGGCACCATGGGTGGGAGGACCCAATGGTTCAACACGACATACCTTAGTTTTGGAGAAGTTCTTGATGAAGCTTGAAAATGAAGGCTTGAAGCTTGAAGAGAATCCTTAGTTTCGGATGAGGATTTTGAGTCTTGAATTTTGGAGTGAAAATATAGCTATGTGTTTTGGGGAGTATTGGAAAATTTTATGATGATATAAGGGTGATATTTGACTAAGTATAGATAAAAACACTTTTGGGAAAACTTAGGCCCAATACTTAGAATTATTGGATCGCACAGGAAAAACACTGTGAGGAAAAGTACACCTCTTTGTGTCATGGAGAGAATACACAAGAAAAATTATACATGAGCGCGCCCTTGGCGCATCACAATGGCAATGTGGAAACCTCACTGAATTTGTACTTTTGAAAATGAAAATTGCTATTCTTTTACTCTTAAATCATGGTTAGCCCCTTTTTACCTAATTTTGACCCCCTGATCACAAATACAAAGTCGAATTTCTGAAATGATAATGAATTTTGAGATATATAGAAATTAAAATTCTAGACATTCCGAGGCACATTTTGGGGAACTTTTTGGGGTCATTTCTATTGGGGAATGTCTTGTACGATAAAAAGGTAAAATATGGCTTAGTATAGTTATTTTCAGGCATGGGAACACTTAGGCCCAAGACCTAAAAGTCATACACCGAGATAGAAAAATAGTGCACAAAAATATACAGTAGCGCGCCCTTGGCACGTCGCGCTAGGTGCGCGGATTACTCTTTGGAAATCACATTTTGCAATTTCTAAATTTTGATACAGTTGCTTAAAAATCGGGGTTAGACCAATTTCCCACTCAATTTTACCCCCTAATCAAGAATATGAAGTCGGATTTTTGATATCACGCATGAATTTTGAGATATATGAAAATTATTATTCCAGGCACTTACGAGGCATATTTTCAGGCTCTTTTTGGGGTAGTTTCAGCGGACAAGGGTAAGGTCTTCAAACCCTACCTTGATTTGTTTGTTGTGGTCTTCATTGATGATATTTTGATCTATTTACATAGTGAGAAGGAGCATATGTGTAATTTGAGGTAGTGCTACAAAGATTGAGGGAAGAGAAGTTTTATGCCAAGTATAAGAAGTGTTAATTTCAGTTAAAAGAGGTTGCCTTTCTAGGTCATGTGGTGTCGGGGAATGGTATTAAAGTGGATGCTAAAAAGATGGATGTGATTAGAAATCGGCCTAGACTATTGACCCCATCGGATATTTGGAGATTCTTGAGCTTAGCGGGTCACTACCAAAGGTTTGTTAATGGGTTCTCTTCTATTTATTCTCATGTGACCAGGTTGACTCAAAATAAAGCCAAATTTGTGTGGATCGATGAGTGTGAAAAGAGTTTCCAAACATTGAAAAATAAGCTTGTGTCCGCTCCTATATTGTCACTACCGGAAGGGCTAGAAGGGTTTTTTGTGTATTGTGATGCTTCAAGGGTTGGTTTGGGTTGCGTGTTGATGAAAAATTGTAAGGTGATAGCTTATACTTATAGACAATGCGAAGTACGTGAGAAGAATTATCCTACTCATGACCTTGAATTAGCCGTTGTGGTCTTTGCTTTAAAAATTTGGCATCACTATTTGTATGAGGTGCATGTTGATGTGCTTACCAATCATAAGAGTCTCCAATATGTCTTCACTCAAAAAGATCTCGACAAAGAAAGTGGTTAGAACTTCTTAAGATATTAGTGTACATTATTATCCTGGTAAAGCCAATGTGGTGGCAGATGCTTTGAGTAGGGTTGTCTATGGGTAGCCTAGTATATGTCGATGATGGTGGAAAAAGAGTAGCTAAGGAGGTACGTCAGTTGGCTAGATTGGGGGGTTAGGTTGGAAGAGGCGGATAATGGGGGTATAGTGGTAATTAATAGCTCTAAATCTTCATTAGTTGAGGAGGTGAAAGCTAAGCATGATATTGACTCCGCTTTGTTAGAATTGAAGGCATTGTTAAAAGATGGTAAGGTGGAGGTTTTCTCCCCTGCGGGAGATGGTACCTTTAGATACCAAGGTAGGTTATGTGTGCCTTGTGTTGATGGCTTAAGAGAAAAGATTCTTTATGAGGCTCATAATTCTTTCTGTTCTATTCACCCCGGTTGTACCAAAATGTATAGAGATTTGAGAGATGTGTTTGGGGGAGGTATAAAGAGGGACATTGACAAGTTTGATTCTTGTTGTCATAGTTGCCAATAAGTCAAAGCCAAGCATCAAAGGCTGGGTGGCCTAGCACAAGACACTGAGATTCCTACTTGTAAGTGGGAGGAGATTAATATGGATTTTATGGTTGGGTCGCCCAAGACTAGAAAGGGTTTTGATTCCATTTGTGTTGTGGTTGATCGGATGGCGAAATTACCTTACTTTCTACCGGTGGAGACCACTTATGGGGCTAAAGATCATGCTAGGTTATACATTTATGACTTGGTGCGGTTGCATGGCGTTCCTTTGTCCATTATATCGGATTGTGGTGCTCAATTTACTTCACATTATTGGAGGTCCTTTCAAAGGGGTCTTAGTACAAGAGTTAAACTTAGTACGACCTTTCACACTCAAATGGATGGCCAAGCCAAAAGAACTCTCCAAATACTTGAGGATATGATTAGGGCTTGTGTATTGGAGTTTAAGAGTAGTTGGGATGATCATCTTCCATTGATTAAGTTTGCCTATAAAAATAGCTATCATTCTAGCATTGGTATGACCCCTTTTGAGGCTCTCTATGGTAGACGTTGTAGATCACCAGTTGGGTGGTTTGACATTAGATAGGTGGCTTTGTTGGTAGCAGATCTGGTTATGAAGGCTCTTTAGAAGGTTAGGATGATCAGAGAAAGCTTGAAGACGACCCAAAGTTGCCAAAGGTCTAGGCCGATGTAAGGAGGAGGTATCTTGAAATCAAAGTTGGTGACTGGATCTATTTGATGGTGTCACCCATGAAGGGTGTGGTTCATTATACTAAGAAGGGCAAGTTGATTCTAAGATATGTGTGTCCTTATAGAGTAATGAGAAGGATTGGCAAGGGAGCTTATGAGTTGGAATTGCCTATTGAGATGGATTTGGTTCATCTGGTCTTTCATGTATCGATGTTGACGAAATGTGTCGGAGACCCTAAAGCTACTGCGCCTCTTAATATTGTGGGTGTTGTTGAAGACAACTTGACTTAGAAGAGGTTCCAGTTTAGATTTTGGATAGACAAGTGAAGAGGTTGAGGAACAAGGATGTGGCTTCCGTTAAGGTTCTTTGGAGGAATCAACAAGTTGAAAGTGCTACTTGGGAGGTCGAAGCGGACATGAAAAAGTGATACCCTTATCTTTTCCATTCTACTCAAGCCTAAGGTACTAACTCGATGTCCTTGATATGATCTCAAGTCTTAAATTCAGCCCTCATGTCATTGCATGCATTCATGTTTAAATTGACAAGTTCGTGATGATTTTACACTTATGTTGACATTTTTGAAATGATGTTTAAGTGCATTGTTGAATTCTTATGTGGGCTGAAATTATCATTTTTACGTCTCTCATATACCTTTCTTTGATATTCGGGGACGAATGTTCCCAAGGGGGAGACATTGAAACGACGCCAAAAAGTGCTCGAGAATGTTCTTCGAAAGTGCCCAAAATCGTAATTTCCATATATCTCAAAATCCATGCGTGGTACCGAAAATATGATATCATATTCTTGTTCAGGGAACAAAACTCAGTGGAAAATAGGTCTAACCCTAATTTAAGAGAAACCATAGAAAAATTGGAAAATCGCAAAAATGCGATTTCCAAAGAGCTAACGCGGCCCTGGCGCGTCAATGTTATTTTTTGGGCAGTTTTTCCACTTTGGTCCAAGGATTTTCGGTCATGGGACTAAGCCTTCCCTTGCGTGAAAATACTTATACTTAGCCATATTTCACCTTCATATCATACAAGACATTCCTCAATACAATCTCAAACACTTAGACTAATATTCCTCTCAAAATTCAACTCTTCCGGATCTCAAGGAATTCATCCAAGCTTCAAGTCTCCTTTCAAATCTTCTTCAAGGGATTCCCCAAAGTCAAGGTATGTGAGTTTCAACTATTGGGTCCTTTCACCTATGGTGCCCAAGCTTCATTTTTACCTAAATTGCATGATTCTAAGTTGATTTACTTATTGGTCTTATTTATTATGAATTAGGCTATGAACTATGTTGGAGTTTCATGAAATTATGGCTCTTTTATCATGTGTTAAGCAATGAATCCATGATCCAATGTGGGATTTGATGAAGGCTTTTTTTGTATATTGCTTGAGGGTGTTACCAAGTATTGTTGGATGATTTTACATTGAATTTGCTTGCATGATTTCATCCCTATATTGCCTGGTTTTACACTAGCACTACATACCCGCCAAGTGTTTGATAAAATGTCCAGTTATGATTTCTTAAGGAATTGAAGGTCCAATGTATGTCTTATGAGTTGAATGACTTTATGATAATGAAAGGAATGTATGTATATGATATTCCCCTTCATCATGTTGTGAATTGACCATGCCCCGCTAAGGGGGTTGTGAGCCCGAGTAACCTTGTCGAGGGGTTGAGGGGTTGGTACCTCAATCACCATGGGTGATAAGGTGAGACAATCTACAACCAATTGAGGGGTTAGTACCTCAATCACAATAGGTGGTATGGTGAGATGATCCATCAACCAATTAAGGGGTTTGTACCTTAGTAACCAATTAAGGGGTTTATACCTCAATCACCATAAGTGGTAGGGTGAGACAATACACCAACCAATTAAGGGCTTGGTACCTCAATAGACTATGAACTCTATAATGATGGTCTCTTCTTGCACGTGTATTGTGTTCTATGTAAGCATGATTTACTTCAAGCATCTTCCATGCATGCTATATTGTTATATTCTACTCATTGCCTATGCTTATGAATTTTGATTATGTTGCTTATCTCTTGTTGCATTGCACTATACATACTTAGTATATTCAAACGTACTAACACATACTTTATGCCTACATGATGTCACCATGTAGGAATTGGAGCCCCATTTGAGCATCTTCCTCCACATGGCTAGTAGGATTTCTCTCAAGCTAGTTGGTGAGTCCTCCATTCCGGGGACAATGATTATGATATCATGCTATGTACTAAGACTATCTTTCTTGTATTATATGTATTGACTATGAGGGTGAGCTCGGTTACTTATCTTGGCCCCTGCTCCTATCTATGTTTTAGAGGTGTTGTTGAATATGTTGTGTATTGAGCCTTCACTCTCTTGTTTTGGTGTTTATGTTATGAAAGTTTCCATTTATCCCTTTAGCCCTTTTTCCCTTATTTCTTATCTAATTATGTTGTTCAATTTCTTCTGCGACCAATGATATGTAATGATGTGTTAATAGTCTTATTTGGGATCCCTTCGGGTTCCCCATTCACCGTGACACGTCTAGGCCCTAGGCTTCGGTCATGACATGCAAAAAATACAAGTTGGCATGATTTAGGGAGAAAATTGTAGATTTTGCTGAAGTACAGGACATAGAAGCCACCCAACGAGTTGTAACCCCAGCTATGAGTCCTCAGGTGTCCTCGTAGTAAGAAGCAGTAAGCAAAATTAAGAATCTGCAAAGTGAAGGTAAGTCATACGAGGCCACCCTATGAGTTGCAAGTCTCATTAAGACTCATATAAATGGGGATCGTAGCAAGGAACAGTGAGCCAAATGTTTGGACCAAGAACTACAGGTCTAGACAATGAGAAGAGCATATGAGTCGTAGCCTAAGAAATGACTCAAACAATGGGTCATGAAAGTCAAGTCCAAAATGCCATGTGCTGACTAGGAAACTCAGATTACAACTCGAAGGGCACCCTACTAGTCGTATCTGCGAGGCGTAATTGCTGCCAGTTGTATTTTCTATTCAATTTTTAGGGTGTTTTTGTAACTAGTATAAATAGTTAATGTTAGGGTTTTAGTCAGAAGACTATGAATATTTTTTCATATCCCATCACTTTGAGTTTTCTCTCTTGAGTATTTATTGGGTTTAGTATAAAATTTCATTTTTAATTTGATGACCCATTTTGGGGGATTGAAAATCACATTGTAACTCATCTTCCATTAATCCAAGCTTGTGGTTTTCAACTCGAGGTGTTTATGTTCTCATTGTTTTGGGTAATCTCTCAACTATGTCTCTTATATCTATTGTTGTTGATTTTACCTTCGTCTTGAGTATCTAAGAACCCACAACTTGGGGTTGTGGGAACCATGAGTAGTTGACTTGAAATAACCTAAACTTTGTGCATTTCTTTAATGGGGTTTTTTCATGTATTGTTTATTTCCCTTCACTTTGATTGTTGTTTGGTGGTGGCCAATACCAAACCCCGCCTAATATCATGATCCCAGCCAAGGTAGTGATGAATATGAAAAGGGAAGTAGATGACAGGATTTGATTGATGTGTTCTCATTCAATAGACCAAACCTGACCAAGGGAAGGTTGACTGGGACAATGGGTAACTGTTACTTGGTATACTATGGTTGTCGACCAAGTGCCATGGAAATTCGACCGAATTCACAACTTCCAGCGAGTTCCAAGTAATTCACTAAGTATGAAATGGGATTGATATAAGGAATCTTGGGAAGAGCTCAGGCTAATGGTCTCTCAGATGAATCATTGGTGGCAAGTTTTTATAGAGCTCTAAACGCAGAACAGCAGGGTCAGGTCAATGCTATTAGGAGAAGAATACATGACTTTTCTAAGGAAACCATTTGTAGAAGTTGCCGAACATATGAAAAAATTGGCTTCTATTCATCAAGTATACAAGCCTATGCATGAGCAATGAGCTGCCCACACGAGTACATCCAGTGAAAAATCCATTCAAAAGTGAGAGAGTGGTGCAAGCATGTGGTTCAGATTGCCTCATAACCAATGCATTGGAGATGGAACCTCTAAGGTTGAAAACATGTTTGCCAATTTGATGTAAGAAATGGATACACAAGAGGAAATCTTGCGAGAAGTCAAGTTCAATATCAATAAGATAAACTATAAAGTTGACCAACATTCGTCGACAATTCAATAGCTCAATAACAATTTCTAACTTGTTTTGATACAACTTGAACATATCCAATGGAGTGTGTTGACCAAAGAAAAGCCTTGTGAAGGAGGGACATCACGGCTTGAGGAATTCTGAGTACTCAAGATGACTAAGTCATGCCACAACGTCAAACAAGGCGCTTCATAGGAGGCAACCCTAGTACTTTCCATGTTTTTAGCTTATTTTGAGTTTATTTTTGTTGTATGAATTTTTAGGTAGTGGATTAATTGTTGTTTGATTTTCCTTTTCAAGACATTGAATCAGTTGTATACTTGGATAATGGTGCATTTTGAGATAAAGGCTTGCAGGTACTGAGAGAGTGTAGAAAGTTTACAGAAAATGGCATCAGAAGCAGCCTCTACGACCAGGCCTACGAGCCGTAGTGTGCATTATGACTCGTAGTCATGCCTTGTATAGGATAACTGTGATGATTAAAGTTGCCACTCCCACTACGAGTGAACTTTACGACTAGTAGTCTAAGCTAAGAGTCATAAATGGGGTTCATAGTTCCCAGGTATGATTTAAAAATTTTTCTAAGTATTAAGGCTCCTACGAAACCATGACTTATGAGTCGTAGGCATAGCTACACCCATACTCGGGGTTTCATAGACCCAACTCTCAGAATTTTCTAAAGTCGGCCCAGTGAGAATATAATGGATTTTGACCCCAAATTAAAACCTGAATACTCCCATTTTGTTCCCAAAACCTCCCCCCAACTATTCCGGTCATACTTTCGATGGATTTTCGAAGTGTCCATTTTATTTTCCGGCAAGTTCACTCTGACATCTAGGGTTTTTTCTCCCCTTTTTCTCACTTTATTCATCATTCATCATTTTCTCTTGTGGTATGTTTCTTGGTTAAATTTCATACATAAAATATCTGTCCTTTCAAATGCTTGAATAAATTTGTGATTGAAATTGTTACTAAGAGTATTCATGGGGAGAATTGATGCCTTTGAAAGAGAATTAGGGTGTTTGCCGATTAGAATTCCTTGAAATTACCCATAGTTGTAAAAATCACCCTTATTGTTTGGTTTTGATGATCATTCTTTGTCATATGTGCTGATTAAATGTATGGAATGGGTTTGTGATGGTTAGTTGCTTGACTAAATCATGGTAGTATGAATTGTCGTATTGGTATTGTGATTTTGTTGAAAATGGTGGTTTAAGTAAATTCTTGATATGCTTGTGAACACAATCCCCTGAACATTAATGTATGAGATGAATGGTTTTGTTGTAGGTTATCAAAATAATAATATGAATGTTCTTGAATGTTTCAGAAGGTTGATTTTTGATTTTGTGTTGTTGGGTGTGATTTTCGTTAGGTTGTTGAATTGAATATCATAATTATGATTCGTATCATGTTGTTCTTAATCTGCAGCCTGAGAAACTACTCCGATGCTGTTTAAATTATTGTGTTGTTATGGTTAAAGTCCATACGGTGATGTGATAGTTAACTCAGGTACCTATGATTCTCTGCTATGAGGGTCTCCTATGACTCGTAGAAGTATCTACGTGTCGTAGTTGCCCATCGTAGGGAATAGCAGTGGCCTAAGGATCCTTCACACTTACCACATGAGGCCCACCTCTGGGTCATAGTGCCCACTATGAACCATAGTAGGGTCTCGTGATCTTGCACTGTGTTAAATTTAGTCACTAAAATTTGGTACTAGCCCAGTCTACAATCCGTAGCCATAGCTGCGAGTCGTAACTTAGCCTCGTACCTGATTTCTATATAAAATTTTGCTTGGTACCTATGGATTATGAGACCACAGTAGAACGTATAGTCTCC
The DNA here is from genome assembly GCA_011800125.2 of Solanum clarkiae. NCBI lineage: Eukaryota > Viridiplantae > Streptophyta > Magnoliopsida > Solanales > Solanaceae > Solanum > Solanum clarkiae. The sequence continues at coordinate 29,527 of JAABOM020060904.1, forward strand.
ACTATGAGTTGTACCAAGTCCTTGTACCTACAACCTATAACTGATGCAGTGTTGATTTTGATGTGCAATTTCCTTTTGCTTTTATTTCTTTTTGTTCTTTTATCTGTTTTGCGGTTTGTCCAGAAAATTTGGAGCTCATTGTTCGTTTATGATGATAATTTCATGTACAATGGCTCCCAAAAATAAGAACATTGTTATCTGGGCATTCAACAGGAGGCTTAGAGATCAAGATTCGGACACCAAGCAGTCACATAGGTCAAATGAGGTCCATCATGTCCGGATAGACCTGAGGCACAAGTGCCTCCAACTAGAGCTCGTCTTGCTTAAACCCCGATGCAGGTTGAGAGTAACTCCAAGTCTAACGAGGAGGGAATCGAAGATTGGTTTGAGCTAGATGATGTGCCCAAGGATAGAGGAGCAGCCCATTCCTCGATTGGCCCTTCTATTTCTAATACAGATCCTCAGTATTGTCGATGGGGGATCATTGGCATTGAGGCGATATACAGATAGGGTTGCAACCTAAGGAGCAGGGAAAGCCCGTAAGACCATTTTACGAGGAGCCCTAGCTAGTACGTTCAGGTCTGAGTCATATCCCTGCTTTGGAGGCTGAGATAGACAGGCACGCGCTCAGGTGGCTGATGGTAAAGCTAGGCAAGTACGCCCAGCTTCTAGTATGGGAATTCTACATTGGTTATGCCTCTACTCTTCTATGGGATCTTCTAAAAGGGCAGAAGGCCTTCGAGCAGCCCTAATAGAGAGAGGTTCTAGTTCAAGGCCAGCAGGTGGAAATTTTAGAGGAAATCATCTGTCGAGTACATTTTGGGCCTACTTATAGAGCACCATAGTCCATAGTCAAGCATGACAGCCGGATAGAAAAGATAAGACAGGCTGTGATTAGAAAGAATGAGCACTAGAAGAATAATCTTCTGAGATTGGTGGCCATCCAGATAGCAGAGAGTGGCCCTGAGCCTACATGGGTCACTACACACACAGAGCCCATCGTGAAATCATCTCTCTCATTCCCCGCCTGATTTTGGTGGGCTATCATCCAGGCTCGCATCCGACCCACCTTTACAAATAATGTCATCACGTTGGAGTGAGCGGTTCTATTAGCCAACATCTTAGCTGGCTATGATATTGATTGGGCCCATGTGATGGCTGAGCAGATGCACGAGTCAGTATGCCGAAGGAACACATGCATGCCTTTTCCAATCCTGATCCATAAATTATGCATGGAGGCCAGGGTGCGAGTCTCCCTCCATCTTGATCCATATGTTGAGGTCCTCAACACCATGGATCCCAGATTGATCAAGGATGATGAGAACCTGGTGGCTCTCCAGGGGGAAGCACCTCATCCCATTCTCGAGCTTTTTGCTCCTGAGCCATCTGTAGAGGGTTCGACTCTAGCTGCCACTACTACTACTCTAGCTGTACTAGAGCAGACTGCAGCAGTTGTCATCAAAATGGGTCACCTCCATTAATACACCTGCACTAGAGCCATCTACACCTCAGGTTCCTTTTGCAGACTTTCCTATTATATCTGTTATTACTTTTAAGGCTATGGTTCGCAGTTTATCCAGAACAGAGGCCCAGGTCACTCAGTTGATGCAGCATATCAAGCCTTAGGTCTGACAGATAATTCAAGCATCGGAAGAGAGATCGACTAGAGATTGCTACGGTGGATGCCCGGGTCGACGTTTTAAGGCTAGAGTTCAAAGGACACTTGATTGGGACCGTCTGTAGATATGTCTACCTTTCAGCAAGATTTGGCGAAGTTTAAGGACAACTTGATTGCATCACTAGCAGCCCCGATCATAGATCCAGAGAAAGCACCCGCGGGCGAAGACTTGATTGATTTATTTGCTTCAGAGGATCCACTTCATGCTCCTGGGAAGACGCCGATAAAAGAGACTGATGCAGAGGTGGGGCATAAGCTGCAGAGGACCTCTGAGGAGGAAGAAGAGATAGAGGAGATGATCATAGGATATGTTGCATGGAAGCTAGAGAGGATGTAGTGCAACAGCAAGCACAAGAGTAAGATAAGGTGCTAACATTGGCACATCTAGCACAGCTGCAGCACAGACCACTGCTGAGGAGGGAGCCACTCATTACCAGTCATGTTGGTGCTTGAGCACCTTTTGATGCTTGCTATTTTTGACCCCCTGTTTTTATTGTTGTTTTGTTATGTACATTTGAGGACAAAGTGCATTTTTTTGGTGGGATGTGGGTAGTTATAGACTAGGGTGAAGTCTGAGTAACCTTTAGTTCATAACTATCCTAGTTTTGATATCTCAAGGTTTTCTTGTCGTGTTCTTTTGCCTTGTAGGTGATTTTTTAAAGTTGAACAGCACATTTTAGGAGTTTTGGATAATTTTCTTGATATATGGTGGTTAAACTTTTGGTATGTACAACATTTTGAATGGTTTTATCAAATGCTTTTGGGAAAATTTTACCCACAAATTTTTTGTGATTTGTAGTTTTTTTTGGCAATCTTGCATATGTGAATGGTTTGGCAAGTTTGTTCTAATTAACTGAAGGCAAGTTGATGCTTTAAGCATGATCGGAAATCCAAGTTGGCTATGTATGCAATGTCATATGTGTGTGAGCTAATTTTGTTGTGTTCATGCATTGTTTACTAACTCAGAACTTGCCTTGTTACTCTGATATTGGACTTGAGATTGTGTTGATTAGGAAGGGATCTTAGGTTATTGTTCTTTAATTTAATCCACTTTTTCCCAAATGACCCTGAAACGACCCCAAAAAGTGCCCAAAATTTTGGCCAGGAGTGCCCGAATTTGTAATTTCCATATATCCCAAAATCCATGTGTGATATCAAAAATTAGACTTCATATTCTTAATCATGGGGTAAAATTAAGTGGGAAATGGGTCTAACCCCAATTTTAGAGTAATCGTATCAAAATTTGGAATTCTAAAGATATGGAATCCTAGTGTGGGTCCGCATTGGTACCATACGCGCCTTTGTCGCGAACCAGTGTTATTTTCGCCTAATTTTGCTATTTTTGGTCCAAGGACTTTGGGTCTTGGTCTTAAGTCTTTCCATACATGAAAATACCTATACTTAGCAATATTTTAACACTATATCATACAAGACATTCCCCAATACTCTCTTAAATACTTAGACAAATATTTCACTCAAAATTCAAGTGCCAAAACTCACTCTGGATCATAATGATTTCACTCAAGCTTCAAATCTCCATTCCAATATTCATCAAGGAATTCTCTAAAGCGAAGGTATGGGGGTTTCAACCATTGGGTCCTTTCAGCTATGGTGCCCAAGCTTTCTTTTATAGATATATTTCATGACTCTAAGTTGATTTACGTATGGGTCTTATTTACTAAGTATTTGACTATGAACTATGTTGGGATTTCATAAAAGTGTGACTGTTTGAGCATGTTTTGAGCTATGAATCTAGGATCTATCTTGAGATTTGATGAAGGATTTTGATGTATATTGCATGATGGCATTATCTAGTATTGGCGAGTTAATTTACTTTAAGTCTACTTGCATAATTTCACTCTTGAATTGCATGGTTCTATACTAGCATTGCACACCCACCAAGTGTTTTATAAAATGTCCGGTAAATGTATCTTGAGTTGTTGAAGGCCTAATGCTTGGCATATGAGTTAAGTGACTTTATGATAATGAAAGGATGGTATTTATGTGATGATTTCATGATATGTATCTATAGTATTATGAGTTGACCATAACCAATTGAGGGATTGATACCTCAATCACCTCGGATTGGTGTGGTATGCCATCAACCAATTGAGGCGTTGATACCTCAATCATTTCCGAAGGAGGGTGGTCATGTCTGTCAACCAATTGAGGGGTTGATACATAAATTTCCTTGGGTAGGGGTGTTAATCCATAAAACAATTGAGTGGTTGATACCTCAATCACTTATGATAGACGGTGGTCATGTCCATCAACCGATTGAAGGGTTAATTCTTCAATCACTTCTAAGGGGTGGTCTACCTTAGATTCAAAGTACTAAGTTTCTTGATCTATGATGATAGTCTCTTCCTTCACATGTAATATTTTCTATAAAAGCATGTTCTACTTCAAGCATCATCCATACATGTCATATTGTTATTATGCTATCCATTACTTACGATATTGCATTTTGCCTATGTTTTCTATCTTTTGTTACATTGCATTCTACATTTATTAAATGCATACTCTATGCCTACATGATGTGAAGATGTAGGAATCGGAGTTCCTCATAATCATCGACATTCTCTCTGTGGCTAGTACTATCTCTACAAAGCAAGTTGGTGAGTCCTCAATTTCAGGGATAATGTCTTTGATCTTATGCTATGTATAAAGACTCTCTTTCCTTTATTGTATGCTTTTGACTATGAGTGTGAGTGAGGTTGCTTGTCTTGGCAGTCGATAATTTCTATGTTTAGAGGTGTTGTTGGACAAGTTATGTAATGATGTTGTAAGCTTGATTCTCTTTCACTCTTTTGATGTTTCAGGATATGAAAGATTTCCCTTAGTCCCTTTTCCCTTATTTTTATTCTTTTATTGTTGTTTAATTTCTTCCGCGATCGAGAATGTGTATTGATATACTAAGAGGCTTGTTTGGATTCCTTTGGGTCCCATTCGCCATGTCCTACCTATTCCCTAGGCTTGGGTCATGACAGACCCACCAAATGAAAAGGTTTACCCCATGTTCCAAATGTTTGAGACTTACATGACCCTTTTCTTTCTTATTACCTAGCTAGCCTAACTTTGTCTAGTGAAATACCTTCATATTGGCCCTAATCTATCCTTAAACATTGTGAACCTTAATTGAGGCAAAAAGCCAAAGTTGAGGGTGGCTACCAGAAGTGGCCCTGGTTTAGGGAGTGGATATTGTGTACTTCATCTCAGGCTAAAAGTCTAAGTTAAGGGTAGCCTCTATTGTGGTATATCAGAAAAGATAAGGTGAGTAGTTGGGAATAGAGGAAAGAATGGAAAGTCATGTATCGGGTAAGAGAGAAAGAGGAAAAGATGCCTTAATGATTGAAAAGCAAAATGAGTTTGAAAATGAGGCACAAGCCAAACAACGAACAAAAACCCGAAAAAGCTTGAAAAGAAGAAGAAGAAGAAGAAGAAGAAGAAGAAGAAGAAGAAGAAGAACGGAGAACAAAGTGGGAATGGTTTAGTTATTAAGGTAAAAGTGTTGAAAAGCGGGTTGAAGGTTGGCCTTTACTCACTAATTTCCTAAAATGTCATACCAAAGCTACATGAGCCTACGTTACAAGCCTATGTAGTCCTAAAGTGATCTTGATCCAACTAGTGAACAGTTTGGGTTGTGAGTATATGGGCAAGCTTATGGTGTTGGTTATCATTCATGAATCTCATTTGTGAGGGGGAGTATGCTTACACAGTCCCTTGAACAACTTTGAAGGCATATTGAGTGAAAAAGGGGACTTCTTTTCTGTAAGGGCATTTGCATTGTATGGTTAGCATTTGACTTGTTCAATGAGTGTGAATTGTTGATGCTCTTTATCTTGGTATAGCTGGATTTCCAAATGCATCAATGTATTGTGGTTTGCTTAATAGCTATATAATCATGTTTTGAAAATGCTAGTATGGGTACCCGAGTTGAAATTGAGTAAGGTATATGCCAGTAGGATGATTGCTATGTATTACTCATTATCTATCTAAATTAAGTCTTCACTTGAGGAAAAACAACAATTCTAAGTTGAGGGGGTAGATGTGTTGACAAAATATAACACATTTGATGCGTAAAACAAGGGATTTTGTGTGTTATCAATGAGACTTTTTATGGTTTTTACGTGTTTTGTGTTTTTTTGTTTTTGCAGAAAATATAGGTTGGCCTTATTTTGTGGAAAAGTAGCAGATTCTGTTGAATTTCAGGATCTATGAGACCCACTACGAATCGTAGCCTAAGCTACGAGTCATAGTGGATGATCGTAGTGATTAACGGTTTCTTAAATCAAAATCTGAGAAATTGAAGTACAGCATATGAGCCCAAGGTACAGGACATAGTATTCACTATGACTCAATAAAAGGGGGCCTCGTAATGATTAACAGTGTTGATTGAAACTGGAATAAGAAATACAAGGGTTGATTATGAGAAGGCACTACGAGTCGTATACCAGACTACGACTCGTAGTGGTGAATCATAGCAGTGAAGTCTAAAATGCCAAGTGTTGATAACGAAAGCTCGATTATGGCTTCTTGGTCACCCTAGAAGCCGCAACTACAAGTCGTAACAACTGTTGATCTAGATTTTTAAATTATTATAAGGATTATTTTGTAAATAGTATAAATAGTATATGCTAGGATTTTTAGAGAAAGAAGATAATTACATAGATTTTTATTTTAGGGAGAGAAACTCTTAGAATATTGTAGGGTTTTAGACTAGGTTTTCAATTTGGAGACTCACTTTTGAAATGCTCCAAAAATGTGCTTCGAAAATGCCCATAGTCGTAATTTCTATGTATCTCAAAATTCATGCATGATATCAAAAGTTTGACTTCATATTCATGATCAGGGGGCAAAATTGAGTGGGAAATGGGTATAACCCTGATTTTAGAGGACCCGTAGTGAAAAATAATTTTCGCCAAATTTTCAATTCAGTGGCTATCCGATACTCCCCTGCCACGTGAACTTGTCGCGGAGGTGTGTTTGCACTTCTTATCCCCATGCCAACCTATGTGTAAAAACACTTATACTTTGCTATTTTTCAACTCTATATCACTCAAGACACTCTCAAAACCCTCTCTAACACTTAACCAAATATTTCATCCAAATTCAAGTGTCTCAAGAATAGTTTCAGATCTCAAGAATTCCCTTCAAGCTTCAAGTATCCTCCAAGTCTACATCAAGAAAACCTAAGTCTATGGTATGTGGGTTTCAACCATTGGGTCTGTTCACCTATGGTGCCCAATCTCCCTTTCTTTTATGAAAAAATCACATGTTTTCAAGTTGTATCAATTACATGTGTCTTCTATTATGGATTTTGATTACAAATTATGTTGGAGTTTATATGAAATATTGATTGAATATGCATGTTTCTGTTTCAAGCTTATACTATGATGTACTTTTGTCTATTGATACTATGCATGTTTTGAACTATGAAACTATGATCTATTATGAACTTGGCGATGGATTTCAAGGTATCTTACACGAAGGTTTTACTATTTGTTGGTGGGTTGATTTACATTGAGTTTTCTCATATTATTTCACTCTGGAATTGCATGATTTTGAACTAGCATTACACACCCACCAAGTGTTTGATAAAGTATCTTAATAAGGATTCTGAAGTTATTGATGGTCTATTACATTGTTTAAAAGTTGAGTTACTTTATGATGATTAAGGGATTGTATGTATGTATTGAATTCTTGAAAATTATCTATAGTCTTACAAGTTGACCACACCTTGATGGTGGTGACATGCCCAATCACCTTGTTGAGGGGGTAACATGCTTTGACCACCTTGTCGGGGGGTGACATGCCCCTACTACCATGTTGGGGGGTAGACACCTTGACCACCTTATTGAGGGGTGACATGCCCGTACTACCATGTTGAGGGGTAGATACCTTGACCACCTTGTCGGGGGGTGACATGCCTGTATTACCATGTTGAGGGGTAGATACCTTGACCACCTTTTCCGGGGTGACATGCCCGTACTACCATGTTAAGGGGTAGATATCTCGACCATCTCAATGACTGGGTGACATGCCACAGATCCCAAGTAGTAGTTACTTGGTCAATGATTATGTTCTCTTTCCACAAATGTAATCTATATTTCCAAGTTATATGATTTACATGCATGTTTTACTTCAAGCATTGGTCATGCATGCCATATTTATATTATACTTATCCATTGCTTACGATTATGCATTTTGACTATGTTGCCTAACATCTTCTTGCATTGCATCCTACATACTTAGTACATTCAAATGTACTAACGTATACTTTATGCCTAGATGATGTTACCATGTAGAAACCAAAGAACCTCTTGATCATCCTCCACGTGGTTAATTCGTTGCTTTGGAAATATGTTTTGGTGAGTTCTCAAGTCCAAGGACACTATCTTTGTTACTCTCGTCTTTTATTTTTCCCTATGTTGAACACTTGACGCTATGAGGGTGAGCCCAAAAAGTGTCTTGGCTCTCACTCCAATCCACGTTTAGAGGTATTGTTGGAACATTTGATATAGTTATCATTGAGCTTTGACTCTTTTATGCTATATCTCTTATTGTCATTTATTTTGCTTTTGCGACCAAGGATGTGTAATGAGATGCTAAGAGGCTTATTTGGGGTCACTTCGGGTTCCCATTAGCCATGTCAAGTCTTGGTCCTATGTTTGGGTCATGAAAAACTTTGTATTAGATCACTAGGTTGTTACTGGTCCTTGGAATCCAACACACTGCGTCGATTAGAGTCTTATTCATGGTTGTGAAGTGCACCACAACTATGATAAGAGGCTATGAGGTGTTTGAGGAAGTATTCCCCTTATTCATGATCGTTGTTGCACTATAGAAGTTAAGTTAAGGCTTTTTCTCTAACCAATATTCTTTGATATTCTAGAACATACCTATTCCAAGAGGAAGACTAAGGAGAGTCTATTCACCCGAGGAGCAACAGCCCCTCCCGCTCCTCAACATAGGGAGTGGCCCGTGATGAGTTCCGAGATGCTATCACCATATTGGCTCATGCTATGACCAACCAAATCAAACAAAGCTCCCAAGCCCCATGTGCTCCTACTCCGGCCTCAAAGGTGAGGGATTTTACTAGAATGAACCCTCCGAAATTCTATAGTTCCAAGGTAGATAAGGATCCCCAAGAATTCATTTATGAGGTGTATAAGGTGTTGTCCATTATAGGGGTTAATTCAGAGGAAAAGATGGAGTTGGTGGCCTACCAACTTAAAGGGGAGGCTCAAATATGGTTCACTCAATGGAAGATGGAGAAGGGGAATGATAATGTTATCCTTTGGGAAGAGTTCAAAGCGGCATTTCTCAACCAATTCTTTCCTATTGAGCTAAAGGAGGCGAAGTTGATGGAACTTATGAATCTAAAGCAAGGGTCTATGAGTGTGAGGGAGTATGCCCTCAAGTTCAACCAACTCTCCTAGTATGCCCCACAATTAGTTGTCGAGCCGAGGTCAAAGATGAACAAATTTGTGTCGGGTGTGTCCGACTTGGTTAATGAGGAGTGTCGTACCACCATGCTAATAGGGTATATGGATTTGTCCTACCTAATGACATATGTCAAACAATTAGAGGGTAAAAATCTTAGAAAAAGAAGAAGTGGTGAGTCTAAGAAGGCTCGTTTTGAAGGTGGATTCCAAAATTCCAAGGATTGCTGAGTTCCTCAAGGCCACAAATTCCAAGGCCAAAGATCTTCTAATGCACGTAATAGGAGCTTTGCTAATGGAAACCCAAATTTCCAAGGTGGTAGTATGGTGCATAACCCTATGTGCTAAAGGTATGGTAGGAATAATAATGGTCCATGTTTGAAGGACTCAAATTCTTTCTATGGTTGTGGTGAAGTGGGTCATAAAGTGATTGATTGTCTTTGTGCTAGAAACAAAGGTATATATGGTCGTACACAAGGCCAAGGTGCAAATACGGGTCAAAAGAGGAGACGAGGCCAACAAAGGAGTGCTCCAAGGAAAAATAAATTTTGTGCTCTTCATGGGAGACAAGGGGTAGATGAGGTGCCCGATGTTGTCACCATTATGTTAAAGGTTTTTTATTTTGGTGTCTATCCATTGATAGACCCAAGTGCCACTCTTTCTTTTATTAGTCCTTTAGTTGCAAAAAACCTTCATGTTAGTCCTAAATTGTTGTGTGATCCTTATGAAGTGTCTACCTCCGTTGGTGAGTCCACTGTTGATATAAAGGTCTATAGAAATTGTCCCATGTTAATTTTACATAAAATCTTGTCTTGTGATTTTGTTGAATTAGATATGGTGGATTTTAATGTCATTCTTGGGATGGATTAGTTGCATGCATATTATGCTTCTATTGATTGTATAAACCATAAAGTTAAATTCTAATTCGCTAATGAACCGTCCTTGAGTAGGAAAGTCGTGATGTGGCAATCAAGGGTAGATTTATTTCTTGTCTTAAGGCCCAAAAGTTGATTTCTAAGAGTGTCTCTAACATCTTGTGAGGGTTAGGGATGTTGAGTCCAAAGTCTTTCCTATAGAGTCGGTTCCCGTGGTTAAATGATCTCCTTGATGTCTTTACCGATGAGCTTCCTGGTGTTCCTCCCGAAAGGGAAATAGACTTTTGAATAGATCTCCTTCCCAACACTCAACCCATTTCAATTCCCCTTACCATATGGCCCGAAGAAGTTGAAGGACTAATTGAGGGATTTTTTGGAGAAAGGTTTTATAAGGCCTAGTAAGTCACCTTGGGGTGCACTAGTGTTGTTTGTGAAGAAAATGATGGTTCTCTTAGAATGTGCATTGATTACCTGCAACATAATAGAGTCACCATAAAGAATAAGCACCCTCTACCAAGGATTGATAACCTTTTTGATCAACTTCAAAGGGCTAGTCATTTCTCTAAGATAGATCTTCGGTCCAGGTATCATCAAGTGAAATTAAGGGAGTGTAACATTTCCAAGACAACTTTCCGTACTAGGTATGGGGACTTTGAGTTCGTGGTTATGTCCTTTGGGTTAACTAATGCACTGGCTATATTTATGGATCTTATGAATAGGATCTTCAAACTCTACTTTGACTTGTTTGTGATAGTTTTTATTGATGATATCTTGATATATTCCCATAGTGAGGAGGAGCATGTGAATCACTTGAGGGTGGTGTTGCAAATTTTGAGGGAGTAGAAGTTGTGTGCTAATTATGAAAAATGTGAGTTTTGATTGAAAAAGGTTGCTTTTGGGGGGCATGAGGTATCAGATGATGGCATTAAGGTGGATCCTAAGAAGATGGAGGTGATTAGTAATTGGCCTAGACCTTTGATTCCATTGCACATTAGAAGTTTCTTTGGTTTGGTGGGTTATTACCGAAGGTTTGTAAATAGTTTCTTTCCTATTGCTTCTCCAGTGACTAAATTGACACAAAAGAAGGTGAAATTTGTGTGGACCGATGAGTGTGAAAAGAGTTTCTAAACTTTGAAAGATAAGCTTGTATGCTCCTATCTTATCTCTACTAGAAGGGTTGGAATGGTTTGTTGTATATTGTGATACCTCAAGAATTGGTTTGGGGTGTGTGTTGATGCAAAATGTTAAGCTGATAGCGTATCCCTCTAGACAACTTAAGGTACATGAGGATAACTATACCACCCATGATCTTGAATTGGGGACTTGGTATTTTCTTTGAAAATTAGCATCACTACTTGTATGGAGTTCATGTTGATGTGTTCACCGACCGCAAGAGTCTCCAATATGTGTTCTCCCAAAAAGATCTTAACTTGAGACAAATAAGGTGGTTAGAGCTCCTTAAGAATTAATAGAGTGTGGATTATCACCTTGGAAAAGCTAATGTTGTGGCCAATGCTCTAAGTAGGGTGTCTATAGGTAGTCTAGCTCATGTTGATTTGGTGGCAAAGAAGTGGCTAGAGAGGTTCATCGGTTGGCTAGATTGGGGGTTAGGTTGGATGAGGTTGATAATGGTGGTGTAGCGGTTGTTGATAGATCTAAATCTTCCTTGATTGAGGAGATGAAGGCAAAGAAGATCTTGACCCCACCTTGCTAGAGTTAAAGGCCTTGGCGAGAGATGGTTAAGTGGAGGTTTTCTCCCATGGGGGAGATGGTGCCTCTAGGTACCAAAGTAGATTGTTTGTGCCTAGTGTTGATGACTTGAGAAAGAAGATTTTAGATGAGGCTCATAATTCTTCCTATTCTATTCACATTGGTTCCCCAAGATGTATAGAGATTTGAGGGAAGTGTATTGGTGGGGTGGTATAAAGAGAGACATTGCCAAGTTCATATCGGGGTGTCATAAGTGCCAACAGGTAAAACCCGAACATCAAAGGTTGGGTGTCCTAACCCAAGATATAGAGATTCCTACTTGGAAGTCGGAGGAACATAGATTTTATGGTTGGGTTGCCTAAGACTAGAAAGCATTTTGATTCTATTTGGGTTGTGGTAAATAGAATGACAAAGTCGGCTCACTTCCTACCAATCAAAACTCCTAATGGTGCCGAAGACTATGCTAAGTTGTATATACATGAGTTGGTTTGATTTCATGGGGTTCCTTTATCATTTCGGATTGTGGTGCTCAATTCACTTCACACTTTTAGAGGTCCTTTCAAAAAGGACTTGATACCAAGGCTAAGTTTAGCACGAGCTTTCACCCTCAAACAGATGGCCAAGCCGAAAGAACTATCCAAACTCTTGAAAATATGCTTAGAGCTTGTGTTTTGGAGTTTAATGGTAGTTAGGATGAACATCTTCCACTCATTGAGTTTTCTTACAACAACAGTTGTCACTCAAGTATTGGTATGGTACTGTTTGAAGCTCTTTATGGTTAGCGTTGTAGATCCCTGGTTGGGTGGTTTGAAGTGGGGGAAATGGATTTGCTAGGTCAGGATTTGGTCATGGAAGCCTTGGAGAAGGTGAGGTTGATTAGGGAGAGATTTCAAATAGCCCAAAGTAGACAAAAGTCCTATTCTGATGTGAGGAGAAGAGATCTTAAGTTTAAGGGTTGTTATTGGGTTTACTTGAAAGTCTCACCCATGAAGGGTGTGGTTCGATTCGGCAAGAAGTGGAAGTTAAAGCCCAAGGTTTGTGGATCCTTATAGAGTTTTGAGGAGGATTGGTAAGGTCGCATATGAGTTGTAGTTGCCTATGGAGATGGACATGGTTCATCTGGTCTTCCATGTGTCCATGTTGAGAAAGTGTGTGGGTGACCCAAGTGCTATAGTGCCGTTGGATGTTGTGAGTGTTGTAGAAGATAATTGGACTTATGAGGAGGTCCCAATGGAGATTTGGATGGACAAGTGAAGAGGTTGAGAAACAACGATGTAGCGTCCGTCAAGGTCCTTTGGAAGAACCAACAAGTTGAAAGTGCCACATGGGAAGCGAGGCGTACATGAGAAAGCGATATCCAAATCTCTTCCACTCAACTTAAGCCTAAGGTACTAATTTATGTCCCCTATATGAATCCAAGTCCTAAGTTTCAGTACCTATGTCATTTTGCATGGATTCATGTTTATGTTGACAAGTTTATGGTGATTTTTGACTTTCATGTTGAGATTTTTGAAAATGATGTTCAAATGCGATGTTGTATTCATGTTGGGCTGAAATCTTCTTGATTACTTCTCTTATGTACGTTTCTTCGACATTCGGGGAAGAATTTCCCAAGGGGGAGATATTGAAACGCCCCAAAAAGCCCCAAAAATGTTCTTCGAAAATGCCCATAATCGTAATTTCCATATACATCAAAATATGTGCGTGATATCGAAAATATGACTTCATATTCATGATCATGGGGAAAATTGAGTGGGAAAGAGGTATAATCCCGATTTTAGAGGACTCGTAGAGAACAATGATTTTTGCCAAATTTTCAATTCCAATGGTTGTCCGCGATGCCTCCGAGATGTGAACCTATCGCGGAGGAGTGTTTGCACATCCTTAATTTTCCTGTTTTGACCTAAGGCGTTGGGGTCTTGGCCCCATGCCCACCTATGAGTAAAAATACCTATACTTGGCCATTTTTCAACTCTATATCACTAAGACACTCTCAAAATCCTCTCTAACACTTAACCAAATATTTCATCCAAATTCAAGTGTCTTAAGCATAATTCCGGATCTCAAGAACTCCCTTCAAGCTTCAAGTCCCCTCCAAGTCTACATCAAGGAAACCCAAGTCTATTGTATGTGGGTTTCAACCATGGGTCCGTGCACCTATGGTGCCCAATCTCCCTTTCTTTTATGAAAAAATCACATGTTTTCAAGTTGTATTATCTATGAGTATTTTCTATTATGGATTTAGGTTACAAATTATGTTGGGGGTTTTATGAAATGTTGATTGAATATGCATGTTTATCTATTTCAAGCTTATACTATGAAGTGGTTTTGTCTATTGAGACTATGCATATTTTAAGCTATGAAATTATAATCTATTATGAGATTTGATAATGGATTTCAAGGTATCTTACATGAGCATTTTACTATGTGTTAGTGGGTTGATTTACATTTAGTTTTCCCATACTATTTCACTCTTGAATTGCATGAAACGCATTAGCTATCCACTCTCAGGTTGGTCAATCAGGGTCGAAGAAGGGTAATGACTCATTCTTAAAACCAGTGTTCTTAAGACCAAAGAGTCGGGTGGAAGGAGGAAAGCCCTCTGTTCCTGGTTCTCCTGTAGTTGGAACCTCCGGAACCACAAGAATCCTTAGTTAGAATGGGATTCCAACTCAACACCTTTTGAGTGAGATTTTGAGAAGAGTTGCTCTTTGGAGAGCACAGTACGATGAAAGTTGTAAGCTGTGTTCGGAGGCGAGTTATTGTCTATCGTTGGTCTCTATGGTAGAATCAATCGAGGGACCTGAGAGGCGGTAGTTTACCCTGTGGCGGATTAGCATTACACACCCACGAAGTGTTTGATAAAATGTCTTTACAAGGATTCTCATGTTATTGATGGTCTATTACATGGTTTATAAGTCAAGTGACTTTATGACGATTAAGGGATTGTATGTATGTATTAAATTCTTGAAAGGTAATTATAATGTTGCAAGATGACCACACCTTTTTGGGGGGTGACATGCCAACAAGGTGACATGCCTTGACCACCTTGTCAGAGGATGACATGCTCGTATCACTATATTGAGGGGTAGATGCCTTAACTACCATGTCGGCGGGTGATATGCCCCTACTACCATGTTGAGTGGTAGATACCTTGACCACCTTGTTGGGGGTGACATGCCCTTATAACCATGTTGAGGGGTAGATACCTCGACCATCTCACCGAGGGTTGACATGCCATGGATTCCAAGTAGTAGTTTGTTGGTCTATGATTATGGTCTCCTTCTACCAATGTAATCTATATTTGCATGTTATATGATTTACAAGCATGTTTTACTTCAAGCATTGATCATGTATATCATATTGAAATTATACTTATCCATTGCTTACGATTATGCATTTTGACTATGTTGCCTTACGTCTTCTTGTATTGTATCCTACTTACTTGGTACAATCAAACGTACTAATGCATACTCTATGTCTACATGATTTTACCATGTAGGAACTAGATAACCTCTTGATCATCCTCCACATGGTTAGTTCGTTGCTTTGGAGATACGCTTTGGTGAGTCCTCAAGTCCAAGAACGATATCTATGTTACTCTTGCCTTTTGTTGTTCCCCTATGTTGAACAATTGATACTGTGAGGGTGAGCCTGGAAAGTATCTTGTCCCCCCTCCAAACCATGTTTAGAGGTGTTGTTGGAACAATTGATGTACTTATGCGTTAAGCTTTGAGTCTTTTATGCTTTATAAATATCAAGACTTCCCTTAGCCCTGCTTCCCTTATTTATATCTTTTGTTGCTATTTATTTTGCTTCCATGACTAAGGATGTGTGAATGATATGCTAAGAGGCTTATTTGGGGTCCTTTTGGGTTTCCATTCGCCGTGTCATATCTAGGAACTAGGTGTTACAACCACAAAAAAATGCCCAAAATTGTACCTTGAAAGTGTTAGGAATCGTAATTTCCATATATCATAAAACACGTGCATGATATCGAAAATCTGACTTCATATTCTTGTTCAGGGGGTCATTTTGAGTGGACAGTAGGTATACCCACGATTTAAAAGCAAACAAATTAGTTCGATTTTCCAAAAATGAAAATACCAGTAAGGTTTGCGTGCCCCTAGTGTGACGCGGTTAGGGCACAGAGATGAAGAAATCCTAATTCTGTGACAGGTCTGCGACATGGACCTATGTATTTTCCTGCCCAGTTAATTTTGTGTGGTCCAAGACTATTGGGTCTTAGGCCTGAGTGTTTACAAATATGAAAATGCTTGTATTTAATCACTTTTCACCCTCGTATCATTCTAAATATTTTTCAATACTCATTCAAACACTTAGCCAATATTTTACTCCTAAACTCAAATCTTAAAACCTTCTCAAGATCTAAGGATTTCCTCTTAAGCTTCAAGTCTCCATCTCCAATCTTCATCAAGTTCATCTTCAAAGCTAAGGTATATGGGTTTCTTTCACTGGTTCCTTTCACCCATGACATCTAAGCTCTTTTTACTCAAAAGTGCATGACTTAAAGTTGATTTATTCATGGGTATTATTCTATTATGAAAATCACTGCATACTATGTTGGGGTTTATGAAATTGTGACTGTTTTACTATGTTTGGAGCTATGAATCCAAGGTCTACTGTGAGAATTGGTGAAGGGTCTTGATATTTATTGTTTTAGGGTATTACCTAGTATCTGTTTATGGCTTTACACTAATTTTTCTAGCATTATTTCACTCTTGAATTGCATGTTTTCACACTAGCATTACACATCCTCTAAGTGTTTGATAGAATGTCCAGTCATGGATTCTTGAGGAATTGAAGGTCTAATGTATGTCTTATGAGTTGAATGACTATATGATGATGAAATGATTATG